>JAWMAG010000029.1:2580000-2667500 GCA_037013455.1 Ceratitis rosa
TGTTGTTTTTTTTTTTGTTTACCGTTGTTATGACTATGTGTTTCTCATTGTTGTGTATGCTTGTTTGTTTTCGATTCTTTTTTTCTCTATTGTTGTTGTTTGCTTTGTTGTTTACATGTTGCATGTTGCTGTTGGTTTTCATGTTGCATGCGCGTGCTCTTTTTAACCCCTGCAGTCTGGGAATGTGAAAATCACATTTGTGCAACCATTGTTATTTGGTGTGTGCAAAAGTATGGGTGGCCAGGGGAGTGGGGTTTCCTCTTATTGTTTCGGCAATTATTTTTTACCAGCGAACTTGTTGTGCTGATAAAATTGCAAACATTGTGAAATATGCGCACATAACATGCCACATACATATATATCAGCAACAACCATAATAACAACAAAACAACTCCAATAAAATGTTGCAATGCAACTGAGCGTCAACACCTTAAGCGCCAACAAATGTGTGCAGTGTTGACTGTATAATGCATGAATGTGTATATATATATATGTAAAATTATTTGTTTTTTTTAACGAATGCATGTGGGAGAGCTTTCCTGGTTGTGTGGATTATTAAATTTTGTCAACAACTCCCACTTCGAATGCCAGCAATTTGTGCGAGAAGGGAGAATTTAACAAATGGCGTCACAATATCAATTTAATAAACTAACAACAATAAAGATAACTGTATACGCCAGTGTGGGTAGTACCACTAAATGCAGAGGTGCTCACTGAGGTGCTTTATTGCAGCAGAAGCGATTATCGGCCGAGCTCCTCTTTCAATTTATGGTGAGCGCCTTCACATTTTTCCAACAAATGGAGTGAGCTACAGTTTATACTAAGCCGCCTCCGAACGCTCGAGAGATTTTGAATAGCTTCTATTTCACAGAAATACATTTCATGGCAAGGGGCAATCGGAATTAGAAAACTTAGTTTTTTAAATTTATCGATTGCTTTTTTGTGATTTCCAGTCTTAGCATACATATATTGTGCTGGTGATAGAAATATCTTGCATAGAGTTTGTATAACCTATGATGGTTCCTTCTCAAGCAATCTGCTTCGTGCAGTCATCTGGTATATAGTATTTCTATAGCCCGGCATCCAGACTCCGATCGGGCTGCGTTTCGTCGAGAGTCCAGTTGCCTCGAGAGAGAGTTGCAGCTTGCGTAAAGTATGTCACAGTGATCTAGCGGTAGCAAGTTCAGAAGAGTTTCTAGTGCCTTTGTGGAAGTTGATGCAACATCTCCCATTAAAAGGACAGCAGCGTCCCACTCAATTCAATTCACTTTGCTCCTAAAATCGTATTTATCGAGGCCATCAAACGGCGATGATGTAGAAGAGCTTGGGTCTGATTATTTTTGTGTTGTAGCTAAAACCTCAAATACAGTTAATGAGAGCTGTGAGTGAGGCATCGTTTATGAAGTCAAATGAGCTCAAAAGTCTCTTCCGGCTTGAAATTCTCTACTGGCAATCAGGCTCGCTGGAACCCCGGCTCGTGATCTGCCGGTTATGATGTGGAGCTAAGGACTTATGTCTCTGATATCAACTCGAGGAGTTTTCCAAGAATTATTGTGTCTCTAAGATGCTGGATGGGAGTATGGGTTCTCCTTGTCTGTCCCACATTATTCTTGGAACGAAAACATCTTTTGACCACTTATGACTGGCTTTCGTCAATCCGTCAGCTGAGTGGCAGAATCTTCGGTCTAAGCGCAGACGCTAAACTTAAAAGCTCTCTAGCAACAGTGGCATTGATCTAGTCACTTGTCCTTGTTGCTCCAGGCGTATTAGCTGATTGCACAGGCTTAGAGCTTTTCGTTTTGCATGCAAAATCTTATGCCAGCTGCCTTACTCTACGGTTTGTTCTTTCCTTTCAGAGGCAAAAACTAATCCCCATCACTAGATGTTGCTATCTCTCTTGAGACATATCATTGGTCTCTTGGGATCTGGTAAGCCGGTTCCCATTATATAATATAAGAATTGGTTTGTTATCACCGTGATCAAGCCGAATTTTTTCCAGTGGATACGGGGCTAGCTTTTTATTGAAGCTAATATCATCTGGTTCGTTTACCCCCTAATGGGATGAACCCTTTGGATGGCCAAAAGATATGAAGGGACAGGAGAACGGTCCACTGGAGATCAGACATCCACAACAGCAAACCATCCTATGAGCACGGAAACGCATCGCTCACGTATGCAAAACGACCTAATTAAAATTTCTGAACGAGTAGGCTGATGAATTGAGAAATTTTCTCTCATTCTGTGGCTCACTACCATCCCCTTACATTTCCTCAAGAAAGTTTTGTAAGATCGCTTACTTTCTACTCGGCGAAGGTTATGGCATAACATGTAGATTCTTATCGCTTCCTCATTCCTGTAGCTACTACAGGAACTTTTGAAGTCTCTGGGCTTTCCGCAAAACGTCTAAGCGACAATGTTCTGTCACCCTGCAAAATATCCTTGAAATGTCATATTTATTCAGAGAATACAAGTCATCTTGAGCCAATGCAAGTTTCTTTCCTCATCTTTAAACTTACACACACTTCAGAGATAGCCTGTTCAGGCATCATCGGTCCAGCATGATTTTATTGTATCTCGTAATCGAACTTGAAGCTAATTATAGATCAGTAAAAGAAATGAAGCCATCTCTTCCTGAATATTCGTTTCCAAAATACTTAACAGCTTCCGTGATAGTGGAAATTTTCAACACACAGAACCTAACACCTCCTCTCACTCAACAAACAAGTTTGGAACCATTTGCTAGTACTTCAATGAACTTTATGGAAGTGTCATATTTTATTCCATTTTTTTTTTTTTGCTGGGAATTATGGTAGTACCATAAACTCGAAGCCGGTACCGAAAGTAGAAACGCAACGTTTAGTAATGTTTGGTAGAAAAGTCTAACTCTCTAGGGTACTTGAGAAGACCTTGGAGAGTGCGATTTGTTTCCTGTCTTTCGCTGCGGTGACACCCAAGGGATGTGATGGAATTTCTGTGGTAGAATCTGATGCCCCGGCTAAGCCGATGCACCGGAAACACAGTTTTCCTTAATATGACTCGTCATATGTGTTCGTAAAGCATTCCAAGCGTTCGTAGAAGTTAACTTCGGTCAGATCGTCTCTCTTTACTTTAGTGGCGATCTGTTGAAGAACATCACTTTGATGTGTGTTATGCCTTGATGTTCATCGATTGGAGTGAATACCAGAATTCGGCGACTGTGTCTCTTTGTCACCACAAATCCGGCACTGAATTTACGCTCATTTATATGGCCGTTGTAGTGAACGTCAAAAGTAGCTACTTCTTTCCGTCCTCGTGCCGTAAATTGCGTCTCTTAGGCGCTGGTGATATCAGCCTTAATTTACCGAGGACCTCAACTAACTGGACAACGACACATTCTCAAATTAAGAGACTGGACTACTTTAACTCTTTTTCATTGGACTAGCTTTTTAAGAAGTACAAAACCGTGGCCTTACACGGATGAAAACCCAGCGGCAAGAGAGACATACCTAAGAGGGCACAAAAGGTCTTCTTATCATGTCCTTATTATATGCTATATTAGATCATAACTTAAATAAATAAGTGACAACCCTTCTTCGATTTCCAAAACCAAGACTCCTTTAATTTTATTTTTTGTTTATTTCCTGCTCTAGTATTTTTGGCAAGAAACGCCGGCCTTATGTTTGAAAAATTTCCCAAAACTTTTTGTATTTGTTTTTCTACAAAATTAGTAAAGCAAATTAATAAACAACAACAACGCATGCATAATAAAACCAAAATTAATAAATTTATAAAATAATAAGAACATTGAAAGCATTGAAAAAGTAACAAATTTTGAGGTTAGGATCAAGTCGTGCCGAATTTCTTTCAAATCTCTTCATTGGCATACTGTCATTCACTTTTCAATTTTCAAAAAACACTTAATTCTGCAATATTTTTTTCTCAATGATTTAGTTTTTTTTTTTAACATTGTGTTTTCTTTTTTTTATTTATTTTAGAAAAGCCTCTTAAAACTGCAAAATTTTAAATCTTAAATTGATTAGTTATGTGAATAAAAATTTGTGTTTTGGGGGCACCTGTCACCTTTCTGAGGCACAACACCACTACTAACGGAGGCTGCACGCCTTTCGCGACCCTGCGAGGCAGGCTGTTCCGTGGAACGTGAGCGTGAATTCATCGCCGATTTGCTTTCGTGCGGCGAAGGCGCAAACAGCCCGCCACCACCACCGCCTCCACTGCCGCTCGTCGTGCTTCGTGCATCGATTTGCGGCGAATACTGACTGCTGCCACTCGATAACGAACCGGTGGGTGCCGAATTCGGCGTCATCGGCTGCAGCTTATACTTTGGCTCGCCCGACTCGAAGAACGCATCAAAATTACGCTGTCGCAAGTTTTCACAATTAAATACCGGATTATCGACGAGCAGTTGCAGATCTTCCTTCAAACGATTCGATTCACGCTGATCTGTTGAGGTAGAACGGCCCAGTCGACCTAGTGGCAGATGTAATTTTGGACGCAAACGCGATGATTTGCTTGGCGTCGGCGATTTAGGTCGTGGCTCAGGCGGCAAATCCATCGGTGACATGGGCCGACCCCAGCCTGGGCCGTAGACAATTTGTGTGGGGTCTGGCGAGGGTGGTTCGAGGAATACACTCGGACTGCGATCACGCGCGCTAATCAATTGGCCGCCACCGCCGGCACCAAGTGATGTGGCGCCAGCGTAATCCTCCATTTGGTCCGACTCGTGGCCGTACTGTGGCGTGGCACCACGCTGTGGCGTCAGACCACGTTGTGGCGTGGTGCCGCGTACAGCCGTGCTACGTTCTAACGTCGGCCTTTGACCACCCTGTCGGCCCTGCATTGAACGTGCGCTGCCCGTAGCATCGTTCTGCATTTGGTCGTTGGCTGAGTTCGTGTGCGTGGAAATACTGTTTTGTTTCAGTTGTTGCTGTTGCTTCTGTATATGCAGATGCCTAAGCAGCTGTTCTTGCTGCTGTTGCTGTTGTTGTAATAATAATTGTTGTTGTTGATACTCCAGTTGTTGCCGCTGTTGTAGTAGCAACAGTTGCTGTTGCTGTTGCACATTCACTGCAGGTGTCGGCAACTGCAGCGGCTGCTGACGCGGTGGTGTGTCTTGGTGTTGACTACGATTACTTCTATTGCTACGCACACTGGAACGCTTGGGAGTGGCTGCCTCAGGCGTGGGCACAGCCGAAGACGAGTGCGTGAGCGAGGTGCGAGATGTGCGTGAGTTGCGTGAGTTGTGACGAGTCGGTGTTGGTGGTAGGGAGTTCGAGGCGTACTGCAGTGGAGCCGCTTGAGCCGGCTCAATGGGATCGTATGTGAAGGCGGTGGTGAAGACAGGCGTTGGCGTCGCAGCGCCGCCGTACGCGGACCTCGCTCCTGTTACGGAGTTATGCGCTGCTGGAGGTGTGGTGGTGTTGGCGCTGTTGACGTTACTGCTACTGTTGCCGCTTTTTGTCGCTGCACTACGGCTACTGCTTGTGGCGGCAGCTGTTGTTGTGGTGGTTGCGTTGTTTGTGGCGCCGGTTGCTGGTTTTGACGCTGGTAAAGGCGGTGGTAATGATCTTGGCGGTATTTCAATCGGTACTTCGGGTTCACGCAGGCAGTCGAGTGTTGGTCGTGGAGCTAGACGTGGTATTGCGGGACCGTATGTCATCAAAATGAGTTCATCAGCTGGAAATATTACAAACATTCCTGGCCGCCCCCATGTGACATGGTGACCATGCGAATCTCACACACACTCCGCTTGCACAGTGGTGAAAAAGTGTATGTGGTGAGTTGTGACTGTTGCGGTCTGCTGAGACGAGTATTCGAACGAACTGATGCTGGAATTTGTGGTGGGAACACGTTGGGCTTTATTTTGTTGGAAGGTATTTAATTTGTCTTTTATACGCTCGGTGGGATGATCTGATGAATTATTTAGTTATATTATTTAGTTGCAGCTATCACTTTGCTTTTGTTTATTATTTTTATAGGTAATATTTAAATTTACTATATTATTGTATTTTAAATTAATATTTATTTATTATTTTAAGACTTAATTTATGATTAAAAATTACTATTATAAATCACTTTTATTTAAATTATTTTCTAGACTCATTTATTTTAAGTTATAATTGTTTAGCGATTTTTCAGTGTTACTTTTTGTGTCTTTTTTCGTTTCTCTTTTGCTTTCAAGTGCGTCTAAACTCAAAATTTGTTTCATTGAACTAAAGATGTTTGCAAAAATTTGTGGTTTTTTTGCAAATAAAAAATTACGTACAGTACAACATCTATATAAGTATAGTATATATGTAAATATTTCAAAATCTGTTCAAGAAAAAAATACAAAAATTCAAATTAAATTAATTATTTCTTAAATAAATTATTTATACTCAACGTACATTTTTAACTTAGAGAAAGCAAATATCACAAATTAAACTGATACATCCCGCGCTATCCGTCGTTTAGTTGCTTTGACGTCATTTAGAACGTTGCATGTTGGCAGCTAACTGTAAAGAAATAGGAATTGAAAAATTCTGATTAGGAACATTTCCAATGGGATTTAAGAAATTTTTGCGAATATACATATTTCTTTACAATCGAATTTAAAAATTATGAAAACTCTTTGAAAAAAAATTTGAATAAAAATCTTCCTGAAGCAGAGCACTGGTACATACTCGCATATATAAATATACAATACATGTTAATACACAAACGGTTGAGTGTGTGCATAACACCTCGACCATTGACCACTTACATCGATTGCCTTATTAATTACAATGCCCTTATCGACACGCTTCGATTGCTCGCAACACCACCAAACTAATTAAGATTATCTTAACCAAGCAACACAATCAGACGCATATAAATTATAATTAAGTAAATGCGACATTGAATATTAAACTTAAGCTCATTATTAACTGAAACCCACATAAGTCTTGCACAATCAAATATTGAAGGCTATAAAATATTACACAAAAATTTAGAGTAAAAGAAATCAAATGATGTAAAATAAATTAGTATATAAAAAAGAAAAAAATAAAATTAGATTAATTTAAATTAAATTAAATGAAGTTTAAGCTTCCGGAAATTTTTGGCCCACAATTCCGGCCGTTTACGACGGATTTTTTCGTGCAAATGCCTCCAAAACGCATAATACTCTGTCCTGTTGTAACGAATTCATGATGAACCAAACCGCAAAAATCGAAAAAAAAAACAATTTCCGGAAACTTTCTGTTCTTAATGTATAATTTCAGGACTCAAGCTTTATAACCAAATAGGAATTTTATGAAAAACTTATTTTGAATGCATTTTACTTACGGTTATTTTCGAAATCGCAAATTGGATGATCCTGTATTTTCAAATATATTCGAAAATTTTAGTTCGATCTTATTTTGATACCTTTATGTACACAATTCGTTTAATAGTTTCGGGCAATTACTTGTTCTCTTATACAGAAAATCGTTATAAACAAAGCCTGCCTTCAGGAAATCCCTTTGAATTGTTACCGCAATTATATTGGTTCAGAAAAAAGTCCCCATTGTCATGGTAGCTTTTTCTTATATGAAAAAATTATAGTTGCATTATATAGTTGAAAGACATATGTTCAGGAATTCTGCGAATTCTCTTTTTGAATTGCGTCGCCTTTGAGCCTCGAGCATTTTCTCGTTAAGCTAATTTACAATTATTACGCAGCGCAGATTTCACTTCAATCAAATTGCCATTCAATGCAAGTACCTATATGACAATTTAATTGCAAATTTTAAGTTCGTCTGTATATAACTATCTATGAGATTGAAAAAAAACAAATATGTTTTCGTTTTAAGGCTAAGGAAATAATTAAAAATACAAATAATTTCAATATGACACTTTTTGGAACACTGTGGCGTATACGTAACATTCTATAAAGTGACTAAAAAGACACATTAACACTGCAACTGGGCCAAAAAATTACGATTGCGCTATTTCTTTTACGTAAATGGCATGAGCCAAATCATATTGGAAAGCTATTGGAAGGTGTCACAATTTTCTCCAATGACATTAAAATGCATGTTGGCCTTGGTAAAAAAACTATCCTAAAAGGGTTTTAAATAAGTTAATTTTATTTTGCTTAATTTAATGTCATTTGATTTTTATTTTATTAATAACTCAAATTAACAAACATGCACTTAATAAAATAAAATAACAAAATTTCATTAAAATAAATGAAAAATAAGCCAAAATAAAATACATTCAGATATGTTTCACAAGCATTTTTATAATGTTGAATAAATGAGCTCATAAGACTTACTAAAAGCATTTAAGCACTACAAATCGGTTGAACATATTGCTACAACGATTCAGAGACAACTGGCTGCTTATATATAAAGTTCTCCTAAATATCGCAAAGTTTTTAAATAACATTAAATTCAGAAAACTTATGTCTATGTGCGTGTGAGGCGCACACACAATTATGGCACATTTCCGACGTTAATTTCAGTTAATTTTGTGAGTTAGCCAACAAATTTGCAATTGCGTCTACGAGTTGGTTGCGTATTTAATACAAATACATATCAAAGCTTGCATACACTTAGATGTACACGTATATTTGTATGTATGATATTTTCGGCATTGTCATACCCATCCCCTTACTTGCTAATAACCAAGTAACAAAGTGTAACGAAAGTAAAAGTGAAGCGTAAAACTTTTGCGAGTCCATTTAGGCGTTGCGCACAATTTGCTTAAACTTTTTTTTGTTTTAGTTACGGTACTTGCACACCTTATGGCAAATTACTGTATCCAGTGGTTGTTGAAAGCAGTATATGGCTAAACTATTGGATGCAGTGTAAATGTATATAAAGTTATTTATTTAAAGACTGGTAAATTGGGTTTTTTATAAATCTTTTTTAGAAAGTTATCCATATCCAATGACACTCAAGATATAGTACAATGCAGAACCACCCTTGCCAAGAAGTGTCACTTTAGACTGAGTACGCAATTGAAATGTAAAGTCCTACCTCGATGAAGAAAGACCAAACTCTACAAGACGCTCATCCTTCCCATCCTGCTATATGGTGCGGAGTCATGGTGTTCAGGTGTGGAAGAACCTATCTAAATAGGAGAAATGAATGCCGCGCTAGTGCTAACTCGGCCAAAATTATGTAAATGATAGCAACGCCAGTAAAGAAGAAGAAGCAGATAGTAATTAAATCTTATGTCGAACTCAATATATGAAATGTCATTAAATGCCGATTGGAATCACTTCTCCTTGCTGAACTTATTATTATGAACATGTGCTGTAGTGGAAAATAAATTACAGGAGATTCTCTCACTTTCACCTTTTTTCCTTTTACCGCTTTTGTTTTGTATTTTCTAGCTTAGTGGTAACTTTTAGCGCAAGTTTTATTTAATATAAAATATAATTATATTAAAAGAGTGAGATATTCTACCTTAACTCATAAACACAAGCGTTTTTGTACGGATGTGTAAGGTGGTGCATGAATATACTTGGTTATCTTCTTCCTAGAAGAGTAAAGGTAACCAGATCCTTTTACTTTTGCTTTATATTGCTGTCAAAAATTGAGTATAGACGCAATATATACGAAGTGATTAACAAAAGTTCGGTCAACTGGCGACTTTCAATGTGTTTTTGTTAAATTTAAAAATACCAAATATTTTGCAATTACTTATTAGTTCTACTTTCAAATAGCTGAGGATAGGTCAGACGATATTCCACCACCAACACAAACAGAAATTCTCCATGTGATTCTCTTCGGGTTTCGGCGTAATTTAGAGCCAATGAAAACATTAAGTGAATGCCAAATTGCATATGGAATGATTGCACCGTCTATATGGACTATTTCCAAGTGGTTTCGAAGATTCCAGACCGACAATTTTTCCGTAGAGGACGAACCCTGTGAAGGGCGACCAAAATCTTCTACTGATGGCGTCACTGTAGCTCTGGTGAAGTCCAAAATTGACGAAGACCCACGATTGACACAAGAAATTGTTGCTAATTAATTGGGCTTGTATGTCATGGCTGCATCGTGGATATTAAGTAATAATGTTTTATACACGAAGAAATCTGTTCGATGGGTACCACGAATTTTAAATGAGGCCTAAAAAGAGGCTTGAGTGTATTTTGCTCAACTTTTCCAAAACAAATTCGAAAATGGTCAGTCTAGCAACTTTAGTAAAGTCGTTACAGGTGACAAATCTTGGTTCTAAAAGTACGATCCAGAAACCAAACAGCAGTCCATGGTATGCAGCCCAACAGGAGTAAACCCACCAGTAAAATGTAAGCAACAAAAATCAGCAGCAAAAGTAATGATGTCAGTTTACTTCACCCGATCTAAAATCGTAGCTGCTATTCCACTGGAAAAGGGTCAGACGGTAAACGCAAAATGGTATACTTATCAAAAGGTTTCAAAAATTTGTTGAAAAACAGGAAGCAAGAAGATTTGCGGACCTACTTTTCACATCATGGCAATGCGCTACCCCACACTGCTGAAATGGTTATTTCCGAAAATAAAAAAAAATTTAAGAGGAAAGTCTTTAATAGCAACAAGGAGATAATTAATGCGGTTAAATGATAAGCTTAAAAAGCACGATTTTGAAGACTGTTTTCAGAAGTGGATCTATAGGCTTAAGAAATGCATTGAAATCAATTTCGATTTTGAAGAGAAGATAAAAAGGATAAAGTTTACGAATAAATACAATAAGAATTTTTCTTTTTTCTGGTCAACTTACCGAACTTTTGTTAATCCCATAATCACATATATATGTACGTATACCAGGTGTGTCAGTTAAAATTTGCCGGTTTTTTCGATAAAGAAAAAACTTAATTTTCAGAGGAATCTCAAAATTTTTTTATTCAAAGTATTGACCATTGGTTTCTACACATTTCGCCCATCTTTCAGGCAAATTATAGTTACCATTCCCAAAAAAATTTTTCTCTTTCGAGGCAAACCATTCGACGAGCCATTTTTCGACTTCTTCAAAATTAGCGAAGCACTGCTCTGCAAGGGAGTGTCCCATCGATGTGAAAAGGTGATAGTCGAACGGGGCGAGGTCTGGAGAGTACGGCGGGTGCGATAATATTTCCCAATGAAGTGTTTTTAATGTGTCTTTCAATAGTTTAGCGGTATGAAACGGCGCGTTGTCATGTTGCTAGATAACTTTGCCATGTCTTCGGACCCATTTCGACCGTTTTTCGCTCAACGCATGATTCAAATTGATCATTTGTTGTCGGTAGCGGTCCGTGTTCACCGTTTCACTAGGTTTTAACAACTCATAGTACACCACACCACACTAGTCCCACCAAACACAGAGCATTGTCTTACGGCCAAAGCGATTTGGCCTTGCAGTCGATGGGCCAGCTTCAACAGAGGAAAGCCATGATTTTTGTTAATCCCATAATCACATATATATGTTTATATCGGTCAAAAAACAAGTTATCCATTACTTTCTCATTAATTTAAAGAAAAAAAAACCTTGTACCCTGAAATATGATGCTTATCTAGGGCTTTTTTATCGTGTTTGCAATACCAATTAGAATAAAATTTGTATAAAATACAGAAGGCCCCACAAAAGAGTGTCCGGGTTGGCAAGCTTATAAATAAAACTGCAAATGTGAAAATGTAAAATTAGAATGTAATAATAGTAATAATTCAGTACCCGGAGAAAATGAAGATGAAGACAAGATGCGGAAAACCTGTCACAAAGCCGAAGATATAATTTTTTTCTTTCTTCTGATGACACATTGTATCCTTACGCAAGGTTTTTAATAATTACTGCTATTTTTTTACATTTTTACATTTTTGTTGGATTCACGAATAATTAAATAAAACTTCGCACACGTTTATGCTCCTCAAAAGATTTATTCAGAATGATAATACAAAATGGCAGATACAATGAATTCACATAGAAGCTTAAGTGAGGCAAAGATCTACAAAAATGAATAACAGAGTTGCCATATAATTTATAATTCAACACTCCTCCTCAAATCTGGTACTCATTTTTGTTTTTTCAATTGAGCTTAGATTAATGTTCACAAACAATTTTTAGATAATATTTCTTAGATCATTTCCTTAACCCTAACATGTTAACATTGTTATTATGACTCAACTTTCCTAAATTTTTAGTTAACACATCTGCAATATTATCTTTACTAGAACAGTATTCCAAATCAATAAAATTTTTGTTGTACATATCTCTTATATGATGATATTTAATTTCAATATGTTTACATCTTGTGTGATATACAGGATTTTTAACAAGATGTATCGCGCTTAAATTATCGCCTCTTATTACAATTTTTTCAATGCAATGTAGTTTGATTTCTTCTAAGAATTGTTTCAGAAACATAACCTCCTTTGCTGCTGTTGATAATGAAATGTACTCGGCTTCGGTGCTACTTAAAGCCACAGTTGATTGCTTTTTCGATTCCCATGAAACTGCACAACCTGCCAGAAGAAACACATACCCTGTGTACGATTTTCGCTCGAATAATTCTCCACCCCAATCTGCATCAGCATAACATTGAATTTCAGTTCCTGTCTTATGATATCGAAGCGCGAAATCAGTTGTATAACACAGATATCGCAATACTCTTTTAGCCGCTGCTAAATGCTCGCTATGTGGCTCACTATTCTGTTGAGCTAGTTTACATACTGTATGTATAATATCTGGTCTAGTACATAAAGCCAAATATAACAAAGATCCGATAAGTGACTGGTATTCTTGCTTATCGATCCGCTTGCATTCAGAATCTATACAATTTATCTGTTGTTTCGCATCTAGTGGTGTTGCTACATGACGGCAGTCCAGCATGTTATTTTGTTGCAGCAATTGCTTAATGTGACCTGTTTGTCTTATTGCTATTGCACCCGTCTCACCTTCTCTTTCAACTTCCATACTGAGGAATAATTCGACTGGACCTTTATCCACGATTTGAAAATGCTCCGATATTTGTTGCTTAATAAACTGCAGCTCTTGCTTATTCGAACTAGCAATGAGCAAGTCATCTACATATACGGCTAGCAAATTCATTTTGTCATCATGATGCTTTGTATATACACACGGCTCTGTCACGCACTGTCGAAAACCAATTTTTACCAAAACTTCATGCAACTTTACATTCCATTGACGCCCAGCTTGTTTCAATCCATACAAAGCTTTCTTAAGTTTCAAAACTTTGTTGGGATAGCCTCTGTTTACAAATGCTTCAGGCTGCGTCATGTAAATTTCATCATCTACGTTACCATTCAAGAAAGCAGTTGATACATCAACATGATGTAAGTATAACTCGTACTCAGCCGCTAACGCGAAAATCATACGTATTGTTGAATACCGCACCACAGGTGAAAATGTATCAGTGTAATTCACCGCGTATACTTGGCTGCATCCTTTGGCTACCAACCTTGCTTTGAATCTGTCAATTTCGCCATCTTTATTCTTCTTCACAGCAAATACCCATTTACATTTTATAACCTTTTTATTTTCAGGTAAATCTACTAGATTCCACGTTTCATTATCTAAAAGTGCTTGATATTCTTCTCGCATCGCTTTACGCCACTCATCTGCATATTCACTAGCCATCGCTTGATCCACAGTACTTGGAACATCAACTTCACAAAGAAAATTTAACAAATGATATTCTTTCTTCGGTCTACCTGGCTTGCCAGATCGCACTAATTTTGGTCGACCTGGTCCAATACGCTGAACATCAGGTTCTTCTTCGTTTTCCTCCTGCGCTGATTCGTAGTCACTCACTGATTTGTTAACAACTTCAATACTGCTGTCATTTACTGCTGCTTTATTACATTCTAGAATTTCCAGTTCAACATTAGCAAATTCTTTCGAAATGGATGGTTCTATAAACGATACATCACGGCTAACAATTATTGCTTTTGTAGCCAAATCAAACAAACGATAAGCTTTTGCGGCATTATCGTAACCAACCATTACGTACTTCTTTCCTTTAACTTCAAATTTACCTTTGGGCTTTTTATTCAATGCATAAGCTATCGAACCAAATGTTTTGAAATGAGATACGAATGGCTTTCTCTTATACCAAGCCTCATAAGGAGTCATGAGTTTCAACGCCTTCGTTGGTGATCTATTTCGCAAATATGCTGCAGTATTCACTGCTTCCGCCCATAAATATTCATTTAAATTTGCTCCAACGAGCATACATCGTGCCATCTCAACTAAGGTTCGATTGAAACGTTCAGCTACACCATTCTGCTGCGGCGTGTAGGGTACTGTGAATTGGTGTAAAATTCCACATTCTTTTACATACCTTTGAAACGCATTATTTGTATATTCTGTACCATTATCACTTCTAATGGCTTTTAGTGAGCGTCCAGTTTGACGTTCAGCGAATGTTTTAAATTCTTTGAATTTCTCGAAAACTTCGCTTTTATGCTTCAAAAAATATACAAACACATATCTTGACATATCGTCAACAAATGTAAGTATGTATTGTGAACCACCAGCTGATCGTTTAATTGGACCACACACATCTGTGTGTACCAATTCAAGTAATTCACTTGCCCGATTTTGACTTGCTGAAAAAGGCTTTGTAGCACATTTGCTTTGCATACATACGTTGCATGTCACATTTGTTGGTATGCTTAACTGAAGTCCATTAACTAATTTTTCTGATACAAGTTGCCGCATACTGCCATAGTTTAAATGGCCATATCGAGCATGCCATTTTATTGCTTCAGTAGGCTGCCCTGCAAAAAATGTCATATTTTCATTAATCTTATATGTGAATATACCACCAGTTTTTTCTGCTTTTAAAATGATGTCACCGTTACTCTCCTGTATCGTCGCAAATTGATTGAAAAATTTTACTGTAAGTCCGCTGGTTACTGCTTTCGACACTGATATAAAATTGCATTGTAGCACAGGAACATACAACACATCGATCAGATGTATTTCCCGACTTTGCCTTTTTATTCGCACTGTTCCTTTACCATTCGCTTCAATGCATTTGTTGCCAGCTAATAAAATTGTTTCCTTGTGTTCTTTGGTTTTGGTTTGACGATTTGGTTGCATTACCACAGTTTGTTGCATGTGCCATTAAAACTTGCACGCTACTTTCCGCATTAGACGAATCACACACTTTACGACGTTGCTCCTCCTCAAGCAATTTAATTTTCAAAGCACTAAGTTTTGGAAATTCATCACGTGATTCTAATGCTACCACTAGATTCTCAAAAGACTTTGGGAGACTTGCAAGAAGCATTATAACAAATAAATCCTCATTCAGATCAATACCAATTTCTGCTAGCTTCTCCACAATGGTTGAAAAAATTACTTATATAATGTTGTACATTATCACCTTCCGACATTCGCATTCCCAAAAGTTGCTTAAACAGCGAAACCTTTCTAGCGGGACCTTTTGGACGATGAATCTCCTGCAAGATTACCCATGCCTCCCTTGCCGTTTTGCAATGTTTCACATAGGCAATTTGTAATGGAGTAATACTCAAAATAATTGTCGCCATAGCTTTCTCGTCGGTTAGTTTCCATATCTTTTTCTCAGCTACGTTCTCCTCCTCATCATCTGGCTGCTCGAACTCTCCGGATACAACATCCCATAGTTCTCTATATATCAGGATACTCTTAACTTGAACGCACCAAGCGTCGTAGTTGGACTCATCCAACTTTTCCACATTAAACATCATGGAATTTGAACTCATACTTTTACTTTAGAAAGGACTGTGCCCATAACCTGTTGGATTCACGAATAATTAAATAAAACTTCGCACACGTTTATGCTCCTCAAAAGATTTATTCAGAATGATAATACAAAATGGCAGATACAATGAATTCACATAGAAGCTTAAGTGAGGCAAAGATCTACAAAAATGAATAACAGAGTTGCCATATAATTTATAATTCAACAATTTTACACTAGTCAACTTAAGAATTACAATTTACACTCCCATCATCATTGCTTTAGTTGCAACAATTTCTATTATAATGAAGAGCCTCTTTACGAGTAGTTGTAAGATATGTATTCAACAATTCTGCGAATTCGCTCTGATTTGCGTTGCCTTTGAGCCTAGAGCATCTTCTCGTTCAGCTAATTTACAGCTGTTACTCAGCACAGATTTTACTTCAATTAAATTGGCATTCAAGGAAAATGACTTTTTAATTTCAAACGTGTACTATTTACACATACTATGTTATGTATATATTTCATTAATATTAAATTTATTATAATTTCTTTCTTAAAGCTAATGAAATAATTGAAAATACAAATCATATAATTATTATTTCTATTTAAGTCATAATTAAATATCATTTTAAATCATTAGAACAAAGAAAACGCACACACATATTGGGTCACCATGGCGTATATGCAACATTTCAATATTCCCCATAATACACTTAAAAAGGACACATTCACACTCGTTATGTTTATTACGCGTTGTTTAGCGTATGTAATTTTCTCTGTGATAATAAAAGATGCCTTGACATATGCAAATTTTATTAAGTGAGCTCAACCGTCTTTTGGCCCATAAAAAGGTCCACTTGAAATTCTACGAGTTTCCTGTCTACGTGTCAATTTCCCTTTTATTGACAAAATGTACTAGTGGTTTGTACAATTTTCTATTATTTTGTCAACTTATATGTAAATTTCAGATATGTATTTATATATATATACGTATATGTATTTGATATGCAAAAGGCAAATAACATGGCCAAACTATACATATTGCAAATAAAGGACAAGGATATGAAACAAATTGTTATTTGCTTTGCAATCATAATTGAAAGCCCTTATGAAGGCGAATGTGCTTGTGGTGTGTGCGTGCTGGGAACAAGAAGAGGTTCACTGTGTGTAGTAATACCAGGGAAAGGTAAGAAAAGTCACCCAGTGGTCAGATTTTGTAAGTGAAGCGAAGATTGAGTCATCTTGAAAAGACTTGTTGGCCTTTTAGGGAAAGATTGCATGGAGATATTTCATATTTTTTGCCACAATTATTTTCTGATTATGTTTATTATGTAACGAAACTAAACAATGTATTAATATATAAAAATAAGATTGTCATCAAATTTTAGCACTAAGACTGGTAGTAAGTAGCAAAAACGTTGCCTACATTTGGGATTTATTAAATTATTTCAGTTGAGACACGCACTTAATTTAGCGTATATGAAATAGATTTTGCCTACATTTAGGTGCTGTCTAGTGTTTAGTTAAAAACACGCATCGAATGTTTTACTAAAATTCACAAAACCTCTGTTGCTAGTTTCCTCCTTTCTGTAATGTAATTATTAATAATTAAATTTCAAGAAACAATGTTATCTTTTCAAACCTTTTTATTTATATTTAAAATATTATTATTAAGCAAAAATATATCTTCATTGCTTTATTAATTTAAATTTAACTACTGGGTTCTCCTCTGACCTATTCAAATTTTCTTAAACACATGCCTTCCAACTAAATGTTAACTACAAAGTCTTCAACTTCAGGAAATGGGCGCTTTTGTCCATTTCCTTTTCTGTTTATTCACTTGTTTACGCAAACAATTTCTAGGAGCTATATCCTTAACGCAAGTTTGCATATCCTCGCCAAAAGGTAGATGTTATTACAAATATTTGTTTGCGAAATATTTGGCTGACCTGAAAAGCCGATGCTTGGTGTAAGCACATGTACATAGCTGCATAGTAAGAAAATCGATTCACCTTTATTATTTAAATATATTTGTGTGCAAATTGAATTTATTATTGTGTGTAAATATATAATATTTGTATATCAACAAGCGATTTAATAGCACATGTGTATCCTTTTCAGTATACTTCTCTAAATGCATTACTCAATATATCAACTTATTAAATTTAAAGTGTTTAGAGTTAACTGTAAGCGCATAATAAAATTACTTTACAAAAAAAATCTAAATCCACAAACAATGTAACTGCTGTCTCATCATTAACTACGTAGATGTCGCCGTATATCTCATACAGCTCATCGTTCCATCCTGCTGTTGCCAATCAAGTGTCGACATCGTCCACACTTCTGTATCATATAGCAAGACGGGAACGATGAGCGACTTGTAGAGTTTGCTTTTCGTTCGACGGGAGAGGACTTTACTTTTCAATTGCCTATTCAGTCCAAAGTAGCACCTTTCGGCAAGAGTGATTCAACGTTGGATTTCAAGGCTGACACTGTGTTTGTGTTTAATACTAGTTCCAAGACAGATGGAGTTATCTACGGCTTCAAAGTTATGGCTGTGGTAGGAGATGTTTCCTCTTGCCCTCATTCACTACCGGACCCATATCCTTCCCTTACTTATCTAGCCTGCAAAAAGCAGAACTCACTGCGCGGTTGTTGAGGCCAATAAAGTGAATGTCATCGACGTGTGGCATCAATTGTACACTCTTATAGAAGATTGTACCTTCTTTATTCATCTCTGCAGCTCGTATTATTTTCTCCAGCATCAAATTGAAGAGGGCATAC
Organism: Ceratitis rosa; assembly: GCA_037013455.1. Classification (NCBI taxonomy): domain Eukaryota; kingdom Metazoa; phylum Arthropoda; class Insecta; order Diptera; family Tephritidae; genus Ceratitis; species Ceratitis rosa. Next base: position 2,598,440 of record JAWMAG010000029.1, read on the forward strand.
GATAAGGAATCACCTTGTCTGAAACCTAGCTCTGTATCGAACGGCTCGGAGAAATCCTTCCCGATCCTGATGGAGGCTTTGGTGTTGCTTAACGTCAATTTATACAGCCGCATATGTTTTGGGGGTTATCAATTCTATATTTATGGATGTTACTATGGCCAAAGTTCGATCTCTCATACGACAAGCTTGATAAGAATGTTAAGCACGAGTATCATAGAAGAGAACCACATTAGCTGGAAATCCCAGTTTGTCTAGTTGTAAAGACAGAGAAAAGAAACAATGCTTAGAGGCTAGTAAAGCTTAACAAAGAACTAGCAAAACTGTCTGTCCGCTATCTCACATCAAAGAGATTTTTAATAGATTGCAAACCAAAAGGTAGATATCCGCAGTTGACTTGAAAATGCGTTTCACAGCACTACCACTTACAGAGCTGCCTTTCAAACTGTATAACACAGTGCAGAGGGTGTGTCTTCATTCATTTAAATGACCCTTAAGTGTGTGCAGAATACTTTTCGTCATATACTATAACAAATGTCTGTTGAAAAGGTGTTTGCGTGTGGCGAGAATCGTCGTGAGTTCTGCTTTGGAAAAGTTAGGTACATCGGATAAGTGGTATGCGAAAATCGCTACAAAAGTGTTGCGAGTAAAGTGGCAGAAGTTAGAGGGTTAGAGGGGAACTTTTGTATTTAATGATTATTTAAAGTATTTGTCTTTTAGAAGTTTCAGCGGTGAGAAGAACCAAGAAAGCGGTCAAAATATATTCCAAACTGCAATATGCCTATGCGTATAAAGCTCTTCAAATATATAAGCATGAATCAAGCCCTTTACGATGGTAAGGGGTCAGCAAACCTATAATATTTTTTTCTCTCTTTCGATTCTATAGAGATGAGTTGAAAACAATTTAGTTTCAAACTAAAGTGTAAACGTGCTCAATTTTCCATGCAGAAAGACCTCTAACGGTTCTTGTATAATGGCACAAAACTGCCAATTAACACCGTGCTTTTTATAAACAAAATATTTACATTTTAACAGAAGTAGTAAACCCACTGCCAAACAAATATATCTCCAAAATCAAAAATATCTTTAACTATATTAGATTAACGACTTCATTTTTCTCACCAATTTAGCATATGCTTGTATACTTTTTAAATTATTTTCACAAACTCTCCTCCAAATCAATCACGCCATCTGTATATTAGCGCATCACACACACAAAATATTATCTTTCTTCTTCCCTTACCTTTATATCTTCAGTTAAGTACCGTAAAATCGCGCGCTTTGTGGAGTAAAATGTCAAAACGTTTAAAATTTCAGAAGTGAAATTGAAAAAGCACTCAAAAGACTATATAAATATTTACTCTTGTATATTTGTGTGCATTGAGATTTAGCTGTGGATTGCTTTCCGTATTAAACCGCTACCTTCAACCCACCACTGCCTGTCATAAGACTACCAATTGGTTGTTGCCACTATAGGAGGGAAGGATTATATTCTTTTTATATATTTTTCCCCTCTTTTAGCATTTGGACGCGCCATTTGTTATTGTTATGGAAGTTTTGGACGATTTTGGCATGTTGGCATGACTACAGCCATTTCCTGTTTTCATATCCGGCGGGCATATGCCTTTTGCCACCGTTTGGGCACACTCGCAAGCATAGGTGCATATAGAAGATTACATATAGACACAAATAACAAACAAACACCGAATGCAGGCACACATATACATGCAGACATATATATATATATATACATTTGTATATACACTGTGTTATGCTGATCCAAGCGGCAGGTGAAAATATGGGTAAATAAAAAAATGTTTGTTTGTCTACTTTGTTGGTGCAATTGTACTTGCTGCTTTTGTTGTACATAGATATTTGTATATATATATGAAGTTGAGTAAAATCAATTCTCGTCAAGTCAACTTTCAATGAGAGGAAGTGACTTTAATACACATTCGCAAATAATGCGTAAGAGACTTGTGTCTCTACTTTCTCAGTTATCAATGGTCCGTATGGAGAATTAGTTGAAGAAGCTTCTGCTAGAAGTTGGCAACTAAAATTTGTAAGATCAAACCAACATTTCCGACTCAAACTTTTCCTTTGGGATTTACTGAACTTTTTTCTACTTATTTTTTATTTTATTTTATCCTTCTGTTGTGCTGCATACTTTTATTGTTTGCTTACCTTCTTCCACTGTCAAACTCTATTATCCTATAAAAACAAGTTAACTTAACTTTTCAACATCGGAGACATACGTGTATTTTTAGCAAAATTATATTAAAAATATTTCGCAAGACTCAAAAATAAAAAAAATAAAAAGCTTAACTACGAATTTTCCGTTTGTTGTTTTCATTTTTTCAAGTGAATCCCCAAACATCATACAAACTCTGCCAAGAATTTTGTCTCAGAAATAAATGTATTAAATATTAAAATAAGTTCATATTATTAGGTGAGTGAAGTATATTTTACGAAGCAGGAAAAGCTTTCACGGATGCTGTGATACATATTGGAAACGAATACATAGGCACAGACCAGATAACAATAGCTCTAGGCTCATTCACAACTAACTCTACAGTCGAGCAAAACTGTCCCAGATGTCTTTCGAGCTTGACGGTGTCGTTGCTTTTATAACGGTTGCAACTCACATTATTAAACCCAACACTGTAGTGCTTATGAGTGGAGGGGAGCAAAGGTGTTGTGATGATTAGCGCGAGGACTGACCTCAAGCGGCTGGCTAGGATATTGATAACTTAAATTTGAAAGTATCGAAGCTATCTTGGACATATATCTTGGACAACCTGCGAAATTCGCGGCTGCCCTTTTTACCAACCGACTTTAAAAGTTCTGAAATCTGTAGCAGTAAAATCTAAAACCGTCTAGAATTACTACATATCACTTCACGATATGGATAAGCAATCCACTTTGGACCTTGTATGGGTGCCTAGGCACAGTAAAATATCGCATAATGGGATGACAAACGAGATTACATAGAAAGGTACTTCCCTTTCTTTCTTGCGATCGTAGAAGACTTTGAACATGCCACTCTTCACTTTTTAGCCCGCTATAGAAGAATGGAACAAAATAAGATCACGTGAACAAACCGAGCTAAAATGAAAGCCGATATTGACAGTTAAAGGTCTTCTTACAGGACATATTCTATTGTACAGACACGCAGAGAGTTCGGACGTACCATCTAATGGCTAAGTTGTAGGCAAGAAGAGAACCCTGAAATCTTCCCTTCACGAAGCACTTCGTTTGCGAATACCCTGCACTTTAGAGGAGTAAGTTGTTGTACACCTATGGGGTCTAACTGTTGATCGAAATAGGGAAAGCAAAGATACGAAGCTTTTTAAGTTTTGCTGTAGAGTCTCACAATAAGCCCATTTGGTGCCCTAAGTGAGCTGATACCTGTCAAACACTTCAGCTAAATCACTGGGAGTCACGTACATTGAGGAAAGACCATTTTTTTGTAACGAGCCTAGTGTTCAACTTAAATACACGTACATTCCAACATTCCGCTTAGAAATACATCAACAATCATTTACTTGAGGCTGAACCGCTACCCAGTCCCATCAGAATGGGAGTACTACACTATACCAACTTCATTCAGCACCACAGTCAAAAACCGTTAGACAGAACAGTGAACGGAAAGACTTTAAACGTCATTCACCGAAAGTTCGTCAACACCTTCGTGAACTCTCTTAAAGTAAATGGTGTTGCCGGAATTCAAGCAACACCTATTGCAGACGAAGAGCTCGAGCTGAGGGGGACCCGAACAGTACAAGCACAATGTAGATCTGGATATTTAATTTGACTTAATTTTTATCTATCCCAACTTGAACTCGACATACCCAACTCAATGCATTACCGCACGATACTAGCCCCCTCTTTGCGTGCCCCTCAAAGCCTACTTATCTAACCTTTTTTTCACTCTAATCAAAACAGCTCTTTCCTGACCCCTAAGCGGGGTCGGAGAACCGCTACATTAACAATAACAACATCTCTGGCGCAGAACAAGACTCAACTTATTTGCAAGTCAAGACAAACTCAACCAAAATTAGTTCGGTCGGCCATCTCCAAATTGCTTATATTCTCTGAAAAAGGAGAGAGTTTTAAGTGGAGTCCTGACGGGTCATAATAAGACATAGAGGTCCATTGGCTTTTGTCGATTGGTCGAGAAAATTGTTAAATTAATCGAGGATTTACGCGTATCGGCCGAAAGTAATCAGCGGTTGATTATATGGGTGTTTAAATATAAGCCAAATACAACAAATATTTTATGCGCACGAAGTACTTCCAAATAAACAGCAACCTGATTTTATGACTGGTAAACTGGTCATGACTCATCGATACCGCTAAAACAACGCAAAACAGTAAATTCCGAGTGGTCCCCACCATTTCTTTACCAGTTGTCTTTCAAGAAATCAAGAAAACCAACCGCGGAAGACGGATCGTTTTTCACCACGTCCATGCGAGCTCACACACATTGACTGAAACAATTGAATTTTTGAGCACCCAAAATATCAATTTGATGAGTCATCCAACGTACAACTCTCATGATGATTGATGTCTTGGGTATTTCAGTCGAAAACAGGGTCAAGTTAGTGCACCAGTTGTTGTATTCATGGTTAATCGATCTAGGAGAATTAGACTCCTTGAACTTTTTTGGCGTCCAACAGACGCTAATCCATCAGATATTAGCTCTTTTGATGAAGGCCAACTTCAGCCTAAGTTTTAGTTCGAGTGGTACCTTCTCTCACTGGCAAATCCACCATACAGTTGCCTAGATCGCTACGTCAGAGCATCCAGACCTGGGCTGCGTAACATCTAAAGTTTGTTTAAAGTGCTTATGCACTTTAACATCACTTTTGATTTGGTGTAATTGCTTAAAAGAGATCTGATGGCAGCTTGACTATCCGAGTATAGTGCTAGAAGAGCTTAAAAAGTACTAAAACCACGGAAAGCAGCAACTCTGATTTGACTTCGCGAAGAAGAAAATAGGACTCTAAATAGAGAAGTTTCTAGCTAGATTCTGAGATATTTTTGTCATCGGATTTCTGTGCAAATAGTTCAGTTGCTTGTCACTTTAAATAGGACAAAAGTAGCGCGCTCCACCTAAAGAACTTTTCTAAAGTCTTTTGCTATCAACAAGAAACTTAGAAACAATTAAAATATCCTTAGAAGATAAGTCCTTAAACGAAGAACCAACCAGCCGAGTAGGAAATCAATGAAGGGTCTACTTGGTAGAACTAAAATTTCTGCTAAACTTTTCTCCAAATCTTACTCACACCTCACCATCCTCAATAATAAAATAATGATAATAAAATAGAAAAAAATCGAATGTTAGAAAATAACTCAAGAAAATTACGAGTGGGCTCATGCCAATCGCAGTGAAACTTGAGTGAAAAGTTTATCAAAACTTCACACAAAATTTTCTCAGTAAAAAGTTTTTTGCTTTGCAAACAGAAACACAAACAAACAAACAACATCAAGCGCTCGCTACTCAGCTATGTACTACACTGTGGCCAAAGTTTTCAAGTCGACATTTGCTTTTCTATGTACATATATATACATGTAACTGTTTGTGGTTTGTATAAATTTTCAATGAGCTTTGCGTGTGGAAAGAAACAAACGAGAAAAAGTAAGCTCCGACCACAAATTAAGCCTGTAGTTGCTGCAAATGGGCGGTAAATTTGGAATCACAAAAAACTCACACAAACGAAATGATACTCCTTTGAGTATACATACTTACATACGTGTACATGTAATATATATATATGGTATATATATAATTTATTACTTTATCAGCATAAAATGGAAAAAAAGAGTGTGAAAAACTTTGAATTGACTACAAAATGCCAAAACCGAAATTTTCAAAACTTTCACCAGCAGCCAACAAGGCGCTCACTCGTTCGCTTGTCCACACTAACAACAAGAACAACAACAACAACCATTATTACATAGCAAACAAACAAACACTGGACAGCTGTGGCAGCAACTGTCGGAAAATAATATTGAGCAGCTGTTTGTATTCAAAATAAATCAAGTAATATATACACTCATATACCATACACACATATAAGTACATAAGTAAGTGAGTACCCATGTAGCGCCAGTATGTCTGTGACGTGCGCAACCGTTGCTGATGCAAATAAATGAATTAATGACTGCAGAAATGAATGATTAAGTGGTCGAATGAGTGAGAAATTGTTGAGGATTGGCAATTGTGTTGCCATTAAAATGTCGTTTGAGTGTGTTGGAGCGTGTAAATAAACTATACATACTGACGAATAGTTGCATTGTGCAACTGGAAGCATGAGTGGAGTGGGCGTTAAGTGAATTAAATAAGTTTCTTTGCATATTTCAGAGACCGCATGTAGCTACAATAATGTATAGTGCGTAGCCGACCATTTGAATGCATTTAATATGGATACCAACAATTTCTTGTAAAGTATTTTGGAAACTGAGCGGTTTTGTAATGGTTTTTTAAAGATTATTGGAATTTTCTTAATGCCTCTTTTATACTTTAGTAGATAAAAGTTTTTAATATTAAATAGATTAATTCTTTTTATGAAAATTAATATGTAAAGCAAAAATTATTTATAATTGTTTCTAAATTATTGTTAACATTTAGTAAAAATTTGGCAGATATTATATTTATAATAAATGTAAGTAATGAGCTACCTCAGAGAAAAAAATACGTATACGCTCTGTCATACAAAAAAATCGTCTATTATCAAAATGATCTTCATAAAATGTTCATAAAAATTTTAGAGCTAAAATTATTTTAATATTTTTAATATAAGTAAATTAAAGTTTGCAAAAGTGTTTTACTGAAAGAAAGTGGCAAGCGGCAACATCATCTTCCAATCTCTGGGGTAACTGGACTGCTGACCTCTCCAAATTGTCTTGCGTCCATCGCAAAATCTGGTAGTCGGAAGGAGCGAGGTCTGGAGAATACAGCGAGTGTGATAAGACCTGGTATTTTAGCGTTTCCTGGCAGTTTTTAACCACAGCCACGTAGGGCCGAGCGTTGTTATGTTGTTTATAAAATTATCTTGTCATGCCTTTTGATCTTTTCTGGCTGTTTTTCACACAATCCAGGGATGAAGCGCTCAAGTTGTAGCTGATAAGGTTGCGCCTTAATGGTTTTGCCTAGCTTTAGCAGCTTTCTTCATATTCAAACTTTGTGGTATCGCTCTTTGTCTTCGACGCTAAAATAACACTTGAAACTACTACGTCGAAACTACTCCCAGCATTACTTATTGGTCAGCATATATTCACTTTAAACTTCTACGAAATTTCAAAAGGCTTCAACTGTAATTTTCTTCCAATTAAAATGGCAAAGCAAAAGATATAGCAAATGTTGTGTACTTGACACAAGACCGGACATTTTCGAAGGTCCCATTAGGTAATTCACCGATTCAGGGTTTTTGAACTCACTGAATACGAATAAAAATTCCTTTTTTCGAAATTCAAAATGATGGATCTAATATGATGGCAAATTTTTAAATATCTATAAAAACCACTTGAAACTCAGCAACCGGGATATTTTTAAAATCGCTAATTATGAATACGGCGTTGGTTTTCTAAAATTCAAGATGAAAGATCAAATATGGAGGAATATTCTTTTTTTAATTCTTCACTGGAACTCAGCACTCGAGATGGATGAATTTTTGAAATAATTTTCAAAATCCATGAGCATTGCTATCATTGTGCTTGAATCAGAAATTTTCTTCCACGCACTCGAATTAGGCATAACAGATAAGTGCCCTGTTAGTCGAAAATAATGTTCCAAATTCAAGCAAAATGAAATAGGTCACCGCTTCCAAAATCTTTTAATTTTATTTATATTTCTTTTGTTTTGTATTAAATTTTATTTTTATTTTTTTTTTAATTTTTTTTTTTATTTTTTTATTTATTTCTTTTTTTACCTTTTGCTTGTTATTATTATTGGATATACGATGTCTTAAGAAAAATAAACTTCAGCTTACCCAATTTACTTTGAAGATTAAGTGTAATTGAAATGGTGGTTGCTTATTTGAAATGAGTCCTCAAACTTTCCCGACCACTAGCGACTTCATCCCATAAACTTTGCTTGAAATATTACGCCCTTCAGTGAATCTGGCAACACTTTCGTAGCAAATATTTCGGCTTGGAAGATATTTCAATGGGTTGGCAGCTCAAATTATTTTCCTTTTTGTAGTTGGGCTTGGTAAATTGAAACCCTAACTCCTTCGATCCCTTTTGAGCCCTTTGTAAAAATAAAAAGAGCTTTACCTGCATATATCAGACCTTTGCTCCAGCCATTCGCGTCTATTGACGCTGACGGCAGCTGCCCGAGAGTCAGGCGCTGGATTACGTAGTCTATTCGTACGCCTAGGGGTAACGCTATACTGCTGTGCCCGTTTGTCCTGATTTTCAGCTACTGAAAGCATATGGTCTCGCAGCAGTTAGAAAAGCCTTGATTTCAGCTATAAAATTTAATGTAGCGCTAAAAATAGAATGTAGCGCTGCAGATGGTATTGTTTTGAGTGCCTCGGTGAAGCTAATCATTGAAAATCTGAGGACCTATTTCAGCGCCTTTTTATAATTATGTCGACATCCTTCTGCCATACTTATACACTGTAAAAAAGTATTAGCTTAAATGCAGTCTAAGATCCTTTTAAATATATGGTATATAAGTCCGCTGTTGCCTTCTTCATTTACTACTCCACGCTGAGTCTGGACGACAACTTGCTATCCAACACAAGTTTTAGTTATGTATTTGGTGCGAGGTTTCAGCTGTTAAGTGGTCGCTCCTATCTTTAGTTTAATCCAAGCTGAAATTTCGTATTTGCTTGTGAATAGCACCAAAGCTGGGTTATCGGTATTAACCTTAAGTCCTGCTAAAATAGCTCAGTTGTTAATGGTTCTAAGTGCCTGATATGACAGAGACATTTGGGTTGTGAAACACTTATCGCTCACAGTGACTGAGATATCGTCCGTATGGCAGCTCCTCTGTTTATCTTACTCAACAATCCATTAACCGCAAGATAGCATTCCGTCCTGCGGAATATTGCACGGAGATCTTCATGCAACTTAGCACGACATGTAGTAACCAGTCCCTAAAGTTAGGGTTAACACTTGTTGAGTCTAACCCATCTATTGGATGAGTGCATAAGTTCGTGCCCGATTCCGCTGGATGCCGTACGAATCGTTTGAGAGTGGCGCTCGTGAAAGAAATATATACATATTATATATCGTTGGAAAGGTGACAGTCCGAACTGTAAATCAAGCATAAAATAACTTCATTTTGATTTGAGTTGCTTAATGAAAAGACGCATGGAAGATGAACAACGAAAAAGATCATATGCGTCATATTATGTTATAAGAATTCCGCAAAGGAAAAACAGTGGGCGCTGCAACTAAAGATATTCGCGAAGTTTATTTGGACCATGCTCCAGCACTCCGCACAGTAAAGAAATGGTTCGCGAAATTTCGTTCTGGAGATTTTAACCTCGAAGATCAACCTCTCAGTGGACGGCCTTCTGAGCTTGATGACGATGTTCTAAGGACTTTAGTTGCGAATAACTCACGTATTTCGACGGAAGAGGTTGCCAGTGAATTGAACGTCAACAAATCAACTGCGTTTCGTCGTTTAAAAAAGGTTGGGTACACTTTGAAGCTCGATACATGGGTGCCACATCAGTTGAGTTAAAAGAACAAAGTGGACTGTATGTCAACAGCAATTTCTTTGCTTCGACGGATCAAAAACGAACCTTTTTTGGATCGGCTCGTGACTGGTGATGAAAAATGGGTCCTGTACAACAATGTTCAACGCAAAAGAACATGGAAACAGGCACACGAAGGGGCGGAACCGATGTCGAAAGGTGGATTGCATCCGATGAAGGTACTGCTGTGCATTTGGTGGGATATCCGAGGCGTGATCTATTTTGAGCTCTTGCCAGCTGGAGAAACGATCACTGCCAACAAGTATTGTCAGTAATTGGTCGAATTGAAGAAAGCAATTGATGAAAAACGTCCGATTTTGGCCAATCGCAAAGGAGTTCTTTTCCATCATGACAACGCCAGGCCACATGTTGCAAAACCGACCCTGGCCAAACTGAAGGAGATGAATTGGGAAATCATGCCGCATCCCCCATATTTACCCGACATTGCACCTTCTGATTATCATTTGTTTCGATCGCTGCAGAACAATTTGAATGGAAAAAAAATTTAAAAATGTGGAAGACGTCAAAAACCACCTTGACACCTTTTTCAACGAGAAACCGCGCGATTTCTATGAATCAGGCATCCGTAAATTGGTTGAACGTTGGGAGTGGATTGCCGAACATGATGGCGAATACATAATTGATTAATAAAAGCGCTTTCTTCAAAAAATTTCAATTTTAGTTTGCACTTGAAATCGGGCACGAACTTATGCACTCATCCAATACTAAGGAATGTTTAAAAGCGTTGTTCAACGCTCCAGATTTGTTGAGGAAGATGCATACTTCTACATATCATTATGTAATGAGGTGTCTACCGAGCTACACTTTTTGTACACGTGCTTCGCTTTTGTAAGTACACGTAGACCATCAATCTTTGTTTGCTTGATGTGAACATCTAACAAGCTCTCCAATATTTTTAGAAGAATTTGGCGTTAGTCCTTAATTTACAGGTACCCTGTCTCTGTGGGTAGGAATATTACTCTTGCCATTTGCCGTGAAACCGGGATGTACCTTTCCCCAATACAAGCTTCGAGAACTTTGCTGAAGAAATTTGCAGCCCAAAGTATATAATAATAAAAACCTTCCTTAAAATGTTGAGTGGACAAATTCACTTAGCAATCCAATGAATATCAAAAAAATATATCTTCTTAAATTTATTTTCACACAAATAATGTGATTGTTAATTAAACCATTTTCAGTTTATTAAGAATATTAATTTTATGTTTAAGCCAACAAAATGCGTACTAAAATTTAATTACGCAAACATTTTATAGCAAATTTATTTGAGCCGTTTGTTTATGGTACAAATGTAATATATTTCTGCAATTATGCAAGTATATATATACATATATGGTATACATACATAAGTATGTGTCGTCAGTTACATACACGTATATGAAATATTTCACAAAATATCGAGCTATGAAATGCCATAAAATTAATTAGTTAAATTAAAATTGATTTTATGCATTAAATTCCTTAATTATTACTGACGATCAAAAATAATCATTGAATATGTAAGTATTTATGTGCGCGTGTATGTATGTAAAATATATTGAAATTTCCGCAAACGCAAATATAACTAAATTAATTGCATATGCTGATGAAAATTGTGCAGAGTATTTAAATAAATAAATTAGCACGTGGGCATATAAATAGCGACGCATGTACATTTGCACATACATACATAGCATACGTGTACATAACAAATGTATACGAACAGCAAATGAATGCGTGAAAATGTTTAAATAAATATTTTTCTCGATTAATTCGCGTGAAGAAATGTGATATACTATAAGTCACCAAGCATGAGTGTATGGTACATAAAAAACAAAAAACAATACAAAAATTGGTCAAAAGCAATGCGAAGCATTTTGAGACAGAACAACATGTAGAAAAAAAGGAACAAAGTTCTTACTCATGCAGCGAAACAGATGTCGCGCATATCAAACTTGACCGCCTTTAGCATTGGGTACAAAAATATTTTATTAGATATTACTTTAACCAGCTGGTTGGCGCTTCAAGCAACTAACGGCTGACGTCAACACCATTCAAAAGGTGCATTGAACGGCGTAAGGACGGAGGGAAGTAGTTCCATCTGGCATGCGCTACAGCGGTCACTTGAAGGAGCACAAATGTGGTTTCCGATTCATGAAAGAGTAACTTAATGTAGAGTCTCGTCATTGCGCCTCAAATGCCTTTTATGAGTGCCTGGAATGTACTTATAAGAATTGCTCTCCTGACGATGTTAGAATTTTGCTTAGCGAATTTAACGCCAGGGTGGACAAATTCTGTAATCACGACGAGAACCCACACATCTGTTGAGACGAATCGATTTTGCTGGGTAACAAAATTTGCAGTAGCAAATTCCGGCAAGAGAAAAAAGGAAATTTTGAATTCGTGAAGCTGCCAATAAAACTATTGGGACAAAGCCTGAGAAGAGCTGAGATGATGAAAATAAGTGTGTGATATTTGGAACCCAAGAGTGAGTATCAATCACTCTTCGTCGATTTTCAGACAATTTTCAATAGCTAAAGAAAAATTACATGTGGCTGAACTAAACACCAGAACCAAACTTCACGAGTCGCTCATGATTATCGCTCTGATATATGGTACAGAAGCAAGGAAAATGACAACAGCCGATGAGACGGTGCTAAGAACTTTCGGGAAAAAATTGCTTAGTACGATTAGGAGACTTTGTGAAATGACGACGGCGAAAAGCGTAGACGATGGAACGATGAGTAGTGCAATGTATATTGTGACATACCACTTCCTGGGAGGAATCAGAGAGAGAAAAAGAGAGAGAGAGGCAGAGAGAAAGGACTGGGAGCAATTTTTGGCGCCGAATAGCGAAAATAAGAAACGATTGCTGCCTCGCCCATAATCGCGCACGGACGCCCACGTCAATGAAAAAATAATAACATTAACTTCTGAAAATCAGACAGTCATCCAGAGAGCATCTTCCACTGTCCGTAGAGTTCCACTCTTTAATATCAAAAGTCTCCCTTATTCCATATAGTGGCTTTCTTGTATGTCCTTCTTACAAAACATACCCGTATAAATGCTCTTAAATGCAATAAGTTTCAATATTTACATCTGTCTATGACTTATAGCCCAGCACACACATGCGAACTCACACATCTACTTGCCATAGATAGTCAGATAGACAGTCACCGGCGGCGAGTGTCTCATCCCAACGCATGGCTAAAGCAGTGAAGCGTTTCGAAGCGCAACCGTTTGCGGCAATGACAATGCACACGACCGTGGCAATGTTTCAGCATTAACGCTGTTTGTCCTATCACACAGTGGCGCACTCAATACCCACCTCCTCTATACCTCTCTCCGCTTCTCGCCCACGACAAGTGACTTCCTCGCCACTTTTTGTTATAATAAATTATAAATATAAACAATTCAATTATTCATCGCCATTGGCCTTTGCAATTTTTTCCGCTGCTGCTGCCGCCGTGCGAACAAGAAATTATGTGAGGTGAGTAGCCAGTGGTGGCGGATGTGGTGGGGCATGGTGGGGGAGGAATAAACTATGTGTGCAATAGATTTTTGCTATTTACATGAAATCGCTTAGAATCGCTGCTGGCCTCAGGCCAAACTTGTTTTCGCTTACTCATAGTGATGGCGCAACATCCCCAGACTTGCATACATACATACACGTATATGCATACCAACATGCAAATACACACGAATGTCCACATTCCCACACAGAGCTTACGCTGACTTTTTGTTGCCGTTTAGCTACTTCACTTACTTTTCATGCAAATCATTTTTTGATTTTTCAAAAACATGTACAACAACAACATTTATTTGTGTACATACGAATATATATGTTACATAGCAAAATACATGATGTATTATGTGTTGCATGCAACATGTGCTTTATCAACTTGCTTCTTTATTTACTAATTTTTTTATTTGCAATTCTCCAATATTCATACATCTGCTTTTGTCCTTAATATACATACATACATTTGTATATTATTCAAAATATATTATTTGAATTTATGTGCCTTTAATGTCTACTATAGCATGAGTTGTGGGCTTCGCAGGCCAACAGCTTTGTAGGTTAAGCGTCTTTTATTGCTACACTTTGCCAGCCAAAAAAGAAAGAACCAAAATGGCCGCCAATGGGATTTGCCCTCTGCTCTTTACAAGTTGCATATTTGGTACTGCACTTATTTTGCGATTTACATATCTAAGTGCAGTGGTGTGCAAAATTTAGGGGGTCGTCAAAGAAACTTTTCTTCGTAGCTCGAAATGTTATCAAAAATTAATCCTATCCAAATTATTTTCATATAGTATAGTCATAGTATACTAAGATTGTGAACATCTTATTTAATATTGGCATTTTTCTTTTTTTCTCCAAATTATTCTCAAAAATTTGTTAATGAAGAAATATTATTTTATCTGTGATTTGTAATAAAAAACCATATTATTAATAAATATCACTAAGATCATTTGTTGATATCACTTTATTTTATTGATTTAGTTTTATTTTTTATTGTTATTATTATTATTTTTTTTTAATTTTCTTTTTCTACATTAAAATCATTGTATTATATTTTATTTTGCTTGGCTTTATTTTATTTTATTTTATTTTACTTCATTTTATTTTATTATTTTTTAAACTTATTTGATTGTATTTTATTTTAATGGTTAAAAGGTCAAAAATTTTATTTTTAATTGAAAATTGTTTGCCGGCTTGATGTCAATAAACACACAATATTCGTTTCTTTATTTAACTCCGATATATTTCGGCTAATCTTCGGTAAGAGGCAAACCCTTAATTTCAATTTAATTTATTTTATTTTATTTTTTTTATATTATTTTTTTTATTGCATTTTATTTTATTTTATTTTATAATTTTTTCATTTCATTTCATTTTATTTTATTTTGATTATTTTATTTTTTTATATTAAAAAAATTAACAAATCTCAACCACTGTTTTCAAGTATTTACTGTATATCAGTATTTTAGAAAAAATATATTTAATAACTATTTCAAGAATTTGCTTTAATTAGAAAAATAATTAATTTAAATTTTTTTCACCTTTCATCTTTTTAAATTTCTTAGTATTGTAAATGAGTTTTTTTTTATTTTAAACAAAAAAATAAAAGTTTTGTTCGAAAATTGGGATCGTAATTTGAATTCAAACTTTTTGAAGTCTAAAACTTTTGTGCTCAAATAAGGCATATTTACATTACATTACATTACTTAGTATATAAGAAATTCAAAAATTTAGCCACTTTTTTCATTTTGAACAACACTGCAGTCTCACCGTCCCTATCCAATTTGCATATGTGAACCAATTTTTGGGGCCTTCAATAGACATAATTTTCAATTGTTTCACATGAGCGCACACTGATGCACACAACAGAAGCAAAGCGTTCCAATCAAAAAACGATTTTGAGTATCTGCATCGAAAAGATTGATCAATTTGACAAAAAATTGGAAATATACTCTCTTGATGATTGCTCATAGATTTTTATTGGTTTTCGAAAACCAAATCCAATACAAATATAATACAGCACTTTAGAGTACCAAAAACAATAGCAAGAAAATCTTTTGGGTAAAAATATGTTCGATTGTGTGGAAAAAATTGTTTTGAAAAAGCTCTGTATAGAAACAACTTTTTCTATTGAAGCTTCGAATATTTTGACCAAAAGAATAATTATTTTAAAATAATAAAAAAAAATTCGAATAGAAAAAATAAATTCATTTCGGTAAATTGGGTTTCATGAAATTTCTAATTTAATTGTTTTTAATTTTGCTTTTTCCACGATAAGCTTTTCAAAGCCATATTTATTTTGTAATCTTTAAAAGTCTGACAAAAAAATCAGTTTCATAAGAGCTGCATAAAAAAGTGGTCCGAGTTTTTACTAAAATTCTAGTGATATTTTAGTTTAATATTTTTGTTTTATTTGAATTTATTTTATTTTTTTAAATTAAAATTTTTTTTATTTTTTCTACTTTATTTTATTTTCTATTATTTTTTTTTATTTTAGGTTATTTTAATATTTTTTTTTAATTAGGTTATTTTATTTTATTTTAATTTATTTATATTAAATGTTATTTTATTTTTGATTTTTTTTAGTTGTGTTTATGCATTTAATTTTAATTTGGATTAACAGAAAAGAAAGGAAATGAACAACAAAGCGACATTGATCTTCTTAAAATTTCATGAAATATTCGACAATTTGATAAAATCATCAAAATGCACTCAATCCAAAACGATTACTATTAATGTGTGTACATATGTGTACGTTAAGTGGTCGTAAAAAATATACTCCCGCCAGATTTTGCGCTGCTGCAGCTATTTTTGTATTAAATTGCTGCCAACAGAGATTCACAAATACTCACATTTATCGGGAGATAAAAGAGAATAAACGAAACGAAAAAATAGAAAAAAAAACATAAGATACATATTTGCAAACAAATACTGAAAACAAACTGAAGTTGATTTTTCATGCGAAGTTTTATCAATGCTCGACGTGATAAAAACGAATAAAGTAATTGGAGTTGGCGTTTGACAAATAGATTGATAAGTGCAATCTCATAACGTGAGTGCATAGCCACACACATCCAGCTCTTGTACACACATACATACATATATGCAAGGAAGTTAAGGCCTTTTTGTAAATCAACGAGTCAACAAGCAGCGCGAGATTTGGCGTACGGATCCGTCTCACTCCAAAGCTTTGTTGCCTCCATTCGAATTGTGATTGCAACTGCCAACATGTCAAGATAACTTTCGCTTTTTTTTGCACTGTTTGTTTCACAACTTTGCTATTTTTACCATTTATCTTTTTTTTTTTTTGAGTTTTTCTTTGACTTTTCGTCTTTTGTTATTTTTTTACAGACTATATTTGATTTGTCAATTAGTACCTTGTTTGTGTTTGCTATTGTAGCAGAGAAGTATAAATTTTGTCGCATAAACAGGTTGGAAAGATAGTTTGAAAACAATGCTTGAAAAGCTATTTATACATTACATATATATGTAAGCTCTGAAATGTTTTTCTGAAAATGCAATCCCAGCAATTTTTTGACTCTTTTAATTAGCATATGTACAGGTAAACATACCTAATTTGGGAATATTTATCAATTTTTATTATTTTTTATAATTTTGGAAATTTTTTCATTGATTTAGGTAAACTCAAAAGAAACCTTCATGCTGAAAATGCTAATTATCGTGTAGTTGAGTTTGTTTGAATATTAGTTTCAAAATAGTTTTCAATTGGCTCATCTCACTGTAGAGTAACAAAATACTTATATGCTTTGCAAACACATATATACTGTGTGATTTCCTTTTCAAATTTACTTCATTTACAGCCAGTGGAAAGTTACTTTTTTTTTTAATTTGCTTACACAAAGTTTTAAATACCTTAAATTCATCATGGTTACTTTTTTTCTGCTGATTAGTGAAAACGCTTTTGTATATAATTTTTGCTTAGGTAAAATTAAAATGTTTAACAAACACTTGTGGGCGTAAAAAACTGATTACTAAACAGTTAATTAATCTGTGGCCAAAAGGAAAGATAAATGTAAGGAAAGCTTAAATTATAAAGAGTGGGAAGTTAAAATCTTGAACTTTTTTACTTGGAACACACGAATACAATCAATTTGCTAATTCAAATCATTCAAATTGTAGTGCTCTGAAAATTAATTTTCTACATCGAATCTGATCTGACATAATTTTTAAGATCCAAATATTAATAAATATTTTGGAGTTTAAAAGGTGATTATCGCTTCAAAACGGCCACAATTTCATTGGAAATATTTTTTAAAGCAATACGTTTAAAAACTTTGTCTTGAGTCAAAAACATAATACGGTGAATTTATTCAAGTCTTTTTAAAATTTTATTGTTTTTTCTTGCACCGTTAATGCAGCATTATGACAATCTCCTCAATCGTTATTCTCAACAGATGGAGTTTGAAATTATTTCAATCCAAAACATAGTTCAAAACCAATAAAAAGTCCTAACCCTTGCTCAAACGCATGGAATCCATTTTTATTCTTACTTCACTGAATGCAAGAAGGCTTTTTAAAAATGCGAGCATACTGTAAAATTAAAATTAAACCGATTTGGAGCCAGCTGTGAGCAAATCTAGTACAATTACAATACATATTTATTGTAACAAAAACAAAATTACCAAACTTAGACCACCCAGGCAATAAAACTTTTTCATAATTCTTAAGCTTTCGCTACAAAAAATTTTATAACGAAACATTTTATCCACAAATTTGGAACTTTAATCGTTTTTGCTATTTTCATTTTATTTTAAATTGTTTATTTTATATTTCTTGTTTTATATTATTTAATTTTTTTAATTTTCTTTTTAATTTCTTTTTTTAATTTTTTTTTCATTTCATTTTATTTTATTTCAAGTTATTTTGTTATATTTCATTGTCTCTAATTTATTTTATTTTTATTTATTTTATTTTATTTTATTTTATTTTATTTTATTTTATTTTATTTTATTTTATTTTATTTTATTTTATTTTATTTTATTTTATTTTATTTTATTTTATTTTATTTTATTTTATTTTATTTTATTTTATTTTATTTTATTATATTTTATGTTATTTTATTTTATTTTCATTTATTTTAATTTATTTTATTTTATTTTATTTTATTTTATTTTATTTTATTTTATTTTATTTTATTTTATTTTATTTTATTTTATTTTATTTTATTTTATTTTATTTTATTTTATTTTATTTTATTTTATTTTATTTTATTTTATTTTATTTTATTTTATTTTATTTTATTTTATTTTATTTTATTTTATTTTATTTTATTTTATTTTATTTTATTTTATTTTATTTTATTTTATTTTATTTTATTTTATTTTATTTTATTTTATTTTATTTTATTTTATTTTATTTTATTTTATTTTATTTTATTTTATTTTATTTTATTTTATTTTATTTTATTTTACTTAATTTTATTTTATATTATTCTAATTTATTTTATTTAATTTAATTTTGTTTTTTTTATGTTTTTATTTTTTTTCATTTTATTCTTTTTTCTTTTGAATTTATTTATTTTATTTCGACGAATTTTACTTTATATTTTTTTTATTTTTTAATATAATGTTTATTTTTACAAGTGATTTTATTTTATTTTATTTCATTTTATTTAATTTAAATTTAGTTTGTTTTATTTTTAATTTTAATTTTATTTAACTCTTTCTTAAATATATTTATTTGATTTGATTTAATTTAATTTTCTTTTGTTTTATTTTATTTTACTTATTTCTACTTCTGAGATTGTGCACATACACAACGGACTATACATACGCCCATTTATGCACTTCATCACCTAGATCGCCCATAATATTTATTGATTTTTGCTATTACATATTTAATAGTCAATAACGGAAAAATAAACACAAAAAATAACCGCAGAGAGGGCAAGAACTGTGACAAGAAAGCAAAATTAAGCGTTACCCCTACTACAACACCGACATTTTTGAAATAACAAAAATATTTTCTGAAATGATTGCAAACATGCAACCCTTGGCAAGCGATTATATAGTACATACAAACAAAACAGCAATGCAATGAAAATATTTGTAAACACATTTGCTTAAGAAAATGTCCCACTCAACTGTGTATCGAACATATAATACAAGCACACAAACGTTCATTACAAATTTCAAAATGTAGTAAAATAAGTAGAAAAAACTGAATTGAATTTCTATGGCACGAACAATCTCAACACTTCCTCGTTCTGTCGCTATGGGCGCTTGTGAATGTATATGTTAGTTTGCATGTACTTATGCTTACTTATTTGCACTTGTAAACCTTGGCAATGCACTTGAATGGCTGGCAGCCATAATTATAGACTCTTGTCGTTGTCGCTGGGCGCGCTCCGAATGTTTTTTATTTATTTGTTTATTTATTTTTTGATGTTTGCTCTTATTTAAGTAAATATTTGAAAGCCACTTTCTTGACTTTTTGCACTAAAATTTCTTTTTTCTTTTGTTTTTTTTAATTTTCTTGTATGTAACATACTATATGTGTAAATATGTAATAGTTGTGTTCTTTACACCGTTAGTTTTTAGTTTGTTGCGCTTTCGTTAGACTTTTTTGCTCCTTTGTGCCATTTGATGACATAGTTTTGGCAACATACACGTAAGTCGCTAACAGACTTTCATTGTTGTACTGTTTCCTAGCAAAGTACACATGCATGCCCACATACTTACATTTTAAAAACTTCTCAGCTTCCTTCTAGAAACTGTGAATGAAAAAAATTATTTTCTTTCGATTGTCTTACATTTTTTACAGAATTGACCACTAATTGACTTTCACCGAAAAAAAGAACTGAATACTTTTAGAAAAAAAATCACTGTCATACGCAAACAATTCGAAAAAACTGCTTCAGCGAAAGGATATCTTCATAAATTGCTTTAATAGTAGTTCATCGGTTTTTGACATGCTAGAGCGTTCAGAGCGAGTGTCGCCATTCACAGCTTCTCAACCTTCTAAGAAAATTGACTAATCTTTATTTCATTTATTTAATCAATCGCTATAGTTTTACAGAAATTTCGGTTACAGGTTTTGTTAGGTCTGCGCAACATCGTTTTGCTGGTTCCACCTCAAATAACGCTACTGTGATGATGCCTCGAATGTATCTATTTCTTGATGTTTTTAAGACACTTTATGACGAATTTTATAATTGGACTTACACCTATATTCACATACATACGTCACGCAAACGCAATTTCTCGTGTTAGCACTTTGTCGAAGTCAATTAGCTATAGAGCTCGTGCGATTTAGCCCCGTTGGACTTTTTTTAGTGTGGCTACGCGAATTAACGAAGTACACTTAGTTATGTTTATTCTTTGAAATCAACTTTATTTCTGTTCTGTATTTTCACATTTATAATTTTACGATTACATATTTGTTTTCTTAATTCTAATATCATATTTGGCTTATTCATTCTTAATTTCTCACCAGTTATTACTCTGTTGTGTTGTTTACATTATTTCCAATACTGTTGTTTACGTTAAGTGAAGTTGAATTGAAATATGATAAGTAGGAGTTTACTCACAACACAGCAAAGTACTCCACGAATAAATAAAAATTATTACATGAAATGAAGTTTGAAATTTGAGTAATTTCAATGGGTCAGTGAGTAATAAAGTGAATGCTAATAAGAATAAGAATAAGAATAAGATCGAACTAGTAAAATAACGTAGAGATTAAATTGCGGGAATTTATTTTTTATTAAATATTTTACAAATTAATGTTCATTTGATACTACATATCCCATATATAATAATATTAGTGAAACCCTAAACTGCAAGATTTATGATAAATGCTGCAGTTGTAATATTTTTTATACAATTAGCTTTAATAAAAATAAAATTTTCATTCGTAAGATTTTGATGAATTTCCTTTTAATAATAATACAGAGTTTTTTGAATGAAATGTTTAGATTCCTCAAATTCTGCCATGCATCTATATTTTTAAACTTTTCACAGATAAGAAGAGAAAGACCCATCAAAATTTATACAAATCATTTGACTTGTTAGCCCTTTGGCCATGTCTGTCTGTTTCTCTGTCTCTCTGTATGTACGCAGAATAGTGCCTCAGTTTTTAAACCATTTCAACCAAACTTGGTGAGCAGATCAATTTTCATATAGTAGCTGTGGGGAGAAGCTAGAAGTAGTATGCAAAAGTTCTAGTTAAATACTAGTATTTTAAAGATGAAATCATGCCAGCTGGATATTTATATATCAGCTCAACACTAATGGCAGTAATAATAATTTCCACTACCGTGTGTTTTTGTTGCATCTAACATGCCACGACGGAGTTCATAATCATTTCCGTTTCTGCTGAAGTGCGCATCATATTATTATTTTTATTAAAAAAAAATTGTTTGTGACTTAGAAAATTAGCAAGCCTAAATTATTAATTTGACTAGTAAAAATCTGGTGTTCAGTCGAAAACAATAGCAGTTGCCTACATAGGAAATGGATGGAAGATAAATTAGTTAGTGCAAAAATTCAAGCCTGTTAGATTCTGGTAAATAGCTGGTATTTTTATCTGCAAGGGTATTGTTCCAACCCTTAACATATGTACAATATATTCCTTTTATAATTGATTTTCTCTGATATGAGTTTTTGCGCAAACAATTTTTCAAAAAAGCACTTAATCCTTTTCCAATGCCAATTATATCCGTTTAGCATTTCAAAAACAAATTATTTACATTATTTTTTATCAGAAAATAACAACAAAAAACTAATTTTAAAAAATATTTTAAAAGTAAATTTTCAATTTAGCAAAATGTATAGGAAGGTAGAATTTTTGATAGAAAAAGTTCAATTAAAATTTATTTTTTGGAAATTATATTTACACTCTGATATAAAAACATCCCTTGTAATTTTTTATGCAACTAGTTTCCAAGAATAGACCTTTTTTTTAAGAGATACTTTTATTTTCTCAAACTTTTTTTTTAAACAAAGTTATTTATTATTTTCTTAGCGCCTATGTGTGTGTCCATATAAAATTTCCTACCTTCAGCCATTACAACACCGCTAAGTAACTCAATTTAATTTCGATATTTTTTTTACACAGTCATTACAGTGATTTTACATTTTATTTCGTCACATAAAAACAATGTTTACAAACAACACACTAAGTCGCGTCGTTATGTCGTAAAAACTGATAAAATTGTCCTTGCAAAAAGTGTTATAAAAATGTCGTTAAATTGCGCTGAGATATTACTTAGCACTTAAAAATGTTATAAAAAGTCAGTTTTATTTCTAAATTATGCACATACACTAGGGTGTTGCTCAATTTATGGAAATTGTGTTTTTTTTCATCATTAAAAAAATAAAAATAATTATTTTTTTTTGTAATTACAAATTTTTTCTGGCGGAAGTTAAAATTTATGTACATATGTACATTTTATAAATAAAAATACCATATATCTATCGCGTTCGCGCCCTCATATTAGTTTTATTCATTTTAAAATGCTTATACGCAAAATCACCGCCAACAGAAATTTATTGCACACATTTTCATAAAAAAAAAGATTTTAAGTATCTATAAATACGTGCTCATGCATTTTTCACCTCTTCATTGCAATAATTTCATACAAACATACATACGACTACGACTTTATGGATGACAACATATGTATGTATATACAAAATTGCACTTGCTTATGTTTATACATATGGATTTTAATGAAATTTTCATATGATATTCCAAAAATAGCGCCCCCGGGCGTATGAGTAATATTTTTGTATGACAATTTTTTGCCTGCGCAGAAATTGATGACGCATTCGCATTAATATTGATAACCAGCCGCCAGTGCGGTAAAATAATAATAGTGCAATACAATTGTTTGTATGAAAGCAGTGAATTTTTTAAAAACCCACTTGCAGTGGAGAGCACCTGAATAAGATGGGGTGAGGGAAAATTATTTATTTGAGTTCTTAAACTCATGCATTTTATGCATAAAATTTTGTTTCACAATGGCTGGACCGATTTTTATTTTTAAATGCATACATTTTGCTGTAGTTCATGGAAGGTATGAACCTATTCAAAAACACTTGTGTTTATTATTCGATTTACTTGAGATTATTTTCTTTCCAAGACCAGCAAACGATATCTATGAAAAAAAATATTAAATGTATATGTATGATCCAATAAGGTCGAATTACTGTACGAAGGTAACTTTATGTCAAAATAAATATAATATGTAATATTTCTACGGTCACATTTTGCCTTTACTTTCAAACCATGTGTTCACATAGAAATTTCCTTTCTCCGATATGCTTTTTATTGACAAGCATCCTTGGTTTGGATTCCTGTTCTGTACCGAATTTGTGAGAGAACTGTAAACTTCCAGTTCGGCTGTTAAAAGGCATTGATGCATATTTTGAGCCCCTATTGTGGCTGTAAGTCTAAATATACATAATTTCCAGGGGTTTTTATTAAGTTGTTTGCTTTTGTCCTGCTATATTTATTCTAAATCTGTATTTCCATCTATTCAGAGCTACTTGTTCAAATTTGAAGTGCATCGCTTTCCCGATCGTTTCTGATGTAGACGATATTATTTCCGCTTCAGTTCATCAAGATATGACCACTACTTAATCAACTCGTCAGTTTTTCTTTAGAGAAAACTTCGGGAACTCAGATTACAGCGCTATTGCCAGCAATCTTAGAGGTTTCCTACAATTGTTGACAGTCTTTGAATGTACTATTGACGACATTAAAGTTAACAGTGCCGCCTGGCCATCTGAGTTGTGTACGTTTTCTAATTTCGCGTGGTCAGACTGTCGACAAAAATATTATTATAACTTGTTCGTTATTATTATATTTTGAAAATTAACAAAAAAAATCAGCTTGACTAATTTACACAGCAACGTGTAAGGAGCTAGCTGAGTTTGGACCCCATCCAACCAGGCAGAGCATTTTCTTTTCCTCATGCATGTCTAGAAGGCATCCTAACCTGGAAGAATCTCTTAAAAACTAGTATTAGGAGAATGGATTTATTTAAAGATATTGGGGGCTAGTTTAATATATGTCATAAGTCTGTTAGCGAAACCTGCTGTAACCTTTCGAAAGAAGATATCTATGGGCAGTTTTTATATATGGTATATAATTGGCGCTTTTTAATCGCTGAAGCCATTTTCGGCCGATCTTCTCCTAAAATTTGTTTTTTATGAGGAGTTTTATTTTATGTCGGAAATACACTCGGAGGGGTTGATATTCCCTGCCGAGGGGCAATTAGAAAATTTAGCTTAATTTAATTAATTTTAACTAATTTTCTATAACTTTTTGGATGTTAATATGACAGCAGGATTTGAACCCGAACTTTCCAAATGGCAGTTCGCAAAGCTAACCACTCGGCCACCGCGGTCGCCATCTGTCGTATAAGGCTCCTATAATTGTAGCGCCATTGAGCAAAAGAAGTAAAATTTCCTGTACTACTTTGTTCATATATGTAAATAGATCAACATGGGGCAGAAAGGCCACTATTGTAAAATCACTCCCTCCTGCGGGAAAATATCAAGACGCACACCCCAAAGTAGAGAAGAGCTCGAACGAAAATCGATTCCGCGGTAACAAAGCACCAACAAAATGCATATACCTTCATTTAACATAGGTTATTTTACTTTTTAATTTTCACTTTCTATTATTTGCCATTTCTTATAAAAGGTGTTTTTATGTGTGGCTTTTAATGAAGCAATATGAACTGGCCTTCTTGAATCATTAACCCATATTTTTTAAGAAAATTGAAGTCGGACATAATGCCACAGTCAATAGGGAACTCTAGACACTCAGGAATAATAACTTTTTTTACGCCAGAATTGGAGGTTGTTGATGTGAAAGTCCCCTGGATCCAATACGACGGCTCTAAATGCCAAACAACCAATGAAACATGAAATTTTTTGAAGGAAACTTTTGGTAAGCACATTATCCTGCATAAAGTATTTTTTGCGGTGTTTTATGAAGTGGCTTGTCTACACAGTTAAGGTTTGGAAGAGAAGAGAACAGCTATTCCTGACATAAGGGCGCCTTTTCCTTAAAAAGTTTTCAAAAATTAGGCTCCTGGGCTGTAATTTATTCGGCAGCCGCTTGCCAAAAATCATTTTTAAAATATATTAACAATCCCTTATCTTTATGATAAAGCTAAAATCTGGCCATTTTTATGTTTTTACATTTTTTTTTTACATTATTTTTCTGTATTTAATATCTTATTTTTCATCTTTTATATTCCCAATTATATTTCTTATATTATAAATATATTATATAACAATCTATACTTCATATATTTTGTTAGATGTGATGAAACAGTAATCGGTTCGAATTGCAACACGAATAGATCGTAATAAATAATGCAACTCTGTATTGAATTTAAATTTCCTTTTATATACTTTGAGTTAAATGAACACTGAATATGTTTTTAGTCTTTGAATAAACTTCTCTAGATCAAGACGTGTTTTCCTTATTATTACGGTTCTTGGTTCTGCCCCCAACAAGATGTTTTATAATTTACATTTTTTATTATTTTTGATTACCATTTATTACCAATTATTTCTTAATTGCTAGGTGGTTAGCTTTGCATAATGCGATTCGGAAGGCTCGGGTTCAAATACAGGTGTCGTACTAACATCCAAACAGCTATAGAAAATTCATTTAAAATAAAAAATTAAATTAAATTTTGTAATTGCGGTTGCCCCTCGGCAGTGCGTTTCTGAAATGAAAAGCAAAAACCACCAGCCGTTCGGAGGCGGCTTAGTAAAAACTGTAGGTCCCTCCATTTGTTGGAAAAACATCAAGATGCAAAAACCACAAATTGGAGGCGGAACTCGGCCGAAACTCGCTTCAGCAGTTACAAAGCGCCAATTATACATATCCAATTTTTTTAACTAATTTAATAATAATTCTTATTTTTTAAAAATTAAGCGTTTCAAAGAATCATAAGCTCAGTTTTCAAGCGGATTTTTCCTTCGTAAATTTCTGAACTTTTTTGAAACAAACTTTACTCTATCGAAGGATTTATAAGTGCGTTTTTTGATTACATTTAAATTCATTTTGGTTAAAATATGTCTGGCACTCCGATAGAAATATAGCGCACCCGTTCCTGTCTGTGCTAAATCATACAATAATTAAAATTTTGTTGTTACAACTTCAGTAAGTCGTAAACATTCGAAAACTTGCAGCTTGCAGTTACAAAAGTATTGTAGGATTAAAGTTGGTATGGAAATTCAGAAAAGTGTATTTTTTGCAAAGAGCAGAGTAGAGTGGGGAAGAATAAATTGAAGTAAGTACATTTGAAAGATAATAAAAGAAGAAATAAAAAATGTTTCAGCAAACCTCGTGCTATGTTTCAATATTTTTAAAACCATACAGTAAACAATCAGTCATTTTCAAGTTAATTTCAGTAAAAAAAAAAATTATAATTTCTTAACCACTCTACACAACCGTTTTATTATTTATACTGTTGTATGTCTACAAGTATCCGCTAAATTACTTTTGATTCTGTGATTTGCTTATAGAAAAATTAAATTTGGCATTTTTACAAAATTAAATAAATTCAATATCATGTCCCCGCCATGAGATTTACAAGTTCTAAATCAAGGGCGTGATCACCATCATATAAATATACGTGTATACCATAAATAAAAAAAATTAAATGTATAAAAGTGCAGCGTATATGCTATTTGGTATGTTTGACAACATTTCTTCTTACAAAGGTTGACAGAAATATTTTGTATAATATTAGCAAATAAATAATTTTGTAAATTAAAAAAAATTTAAAAAAATGAGAAGTGTTATTACTTTTAAAACACAAACAAACTTAATAATTTTTTAAAAATTGAATTTTTTCATTCTATTGTAGTTAAAAAGCTCTTCGAAAACATTTTCTCAAAATTCATTTTTTAAAAGGCTACAAGGTTTCCATAGCTTTAAAAAAAAATGAGTTTTTGTCCTACTAATTTCTACAACACCTACTTAAGTCAATCTGAAAAAAATTTTCAGAGATACCACCGAGGAAAGTTGCGCAAAACCACACATTGGAGGAGGCTCGGCCGAAAATCGCTTCAGCGGTTACAAAGCACCAATTATATTATATATACATGCCTTATATATTAACAATTTACCGCAGACACTTTGTATATATATAATCCATTAAAATACATAATATCAATATTAATATGAAGTGAATAAAAACTCGATTGCATTATTGATGACCAACACCGCGAAGGGATAAATGCAAATGCAAAAGAGAGCTTCGTGTTTTCAATACTTGCACAATCAATAATATTGTACAAAACTCAACAGAGTGGCAAAAAAAAAAAACGAACAGACAATGAAAAATCACATTATTCTCGTTGACATAGCTACAATTGTGGTTGTTGTTATTGCCTTTTTGTAGCTTATTTCCTCACGTCATTGAATTTTATGATTATTTTCTGGTTTTCGGCAGCTGAGAATGCATATGTACTCGTTTGCATGTAAGGGTGTTATTGACGCTTGCCAACAGTGGTATACTTTGCATACATAGGTATATTTACATATATGCATATGCGTGTGACTAGAAAATGACATATCCATAAGCAAATACTTCGAGCAGCGATAGCTAGCGTGCACTCAACGTCAGAAAGTGCACAAATGAGTACAATCTATTGGTTGGCCACAATGGCTGTTACCCACAACATACACACATACACATATACAACCTAAATAATACAACAATATAACGCCATATCTTAGAAATGAAAGAAAAACTCTGCCAAATTCCGTGTAATCGAACTCGAAATGTAAATAATTAAACCACTAAAATAATTTTAACAACAAAACATAAGAAAAAAATTTAAAAAATATGATATGTACATATATATATATATATAATTAGGGCTTTGTAACCGCTGAAGCGATTTTCATCCAAGCTCCTCCACTAATTTGTGATTTTGATGCTTTTCTAACAAATGGAGGGACCTACATACTTCAATTGTTTTTGGGTTTAAGTTTTTTATGGAACTGTTTCAAATCATTAATTATATTTTTGAAAATAGTAAAAAAATTGCTACAATAGTTAACGACGGTAGAAGTTATAGCTGCTATTTCGGAAACCACCACGTTTCCTCACCAGACTTCTTTTTCCAGACACCTCTGTTCGAATGGGATTCGAACTTGGGATGCCCACAGCACGAGCCAATAAGCTGCATGTGTGCCG
Organism: Ceratitis rosa; assembly: GCA_037013455.1. Classification (NCBI taxonomy): domain Eukaryota; kingdom Metazoa; phylum Arthropoda; class Insecta; order Diptera; family Tephritidae; genus Ceratitis; species Ceratitis rosa. The sequence continues at coordinate 2,626,869 of JAWMAG010000029.1, forward strand.
CTTTCACTTTATTTCATGACCGAAATACATTCGACTACCGCGGCTCAATAAAAAAAAATAAATTTTTTTTGGGCAACACCTTTTTAAAAAAAAAAGTTGTTCAACAAAAAAAACGTAAATTTACAAAATTAGAAAATAGTTGTATATTATGTACATAGGTACATACATATATATATTTGGCGTCTTAAAATCATAATATGATTGTTTGCCGAAAAAATATGCCGAATCATGAATATTTATACAAACATGTTTATGATGCATGTTCCGTATCATCCCAATAAAAGAGCCCTGGGGAGACATAATCGAAGAAGGTGCACCGAGTTCGACCAGATGTCATAGTTTTGGTACATGTTACTTGCCTTTTCATGCTGTAGTGCATCAGGAGTTCCTATCAAAATATTGTAAAGTTGATTGTTAGTACTACTTTGAGGTTCCGCGAATATGAAGTGAGGTAACAGAAAAGAATTCCCGGAACAATTCATTCCTTTTGCACACTGTGCCAGCTCGAGAAGGCCTTATGCTGCCCGCTGTGTTAAGGGTCTTCTCTAACAACTTTGAACACGATACATACTAAAAAATGTTCCCCCACTACTCGATAAAAGTGGAAAGGCCTGACTTGCTTATGACATCTCACTGTCTAAATCTTTCCATGAAAGGTATAAAGAGCACACAACGAGAAGCAACGGTTGAATGCACCGGCAAAGAAGCAGCTAGCAAAGAACACAGAATATATGGATATAGTCTACCTATGCGTGCTGGACAATAAATGATATATCATGAAGCTTTCCAACAGCAGAGTTTAGGGGCTGAGACTGAGACGGATATTGGGAACTAAAAAACCTCAAAATGAAAGATAAGAGAGCACATCCCCACTGAGCGAACACTCTGTAGCATTAATAATTCTATATTTACTTCCTCAAAAGAAACGATTTGTCCAGCAACAATCACCAACAAGAGTAAAGATGAACAAAGATAGCTTAACAAAAGCAACAACTCTACAAAGAGCGCACAGAGGATGGTGAAAAAGCCACGCATAACATGAAATCCTCGAAGTAAGAAAGGGACACTCAGCAATATAAGAGCCAGACAGGTTTAAAATCACGCTTTCTTTGCCAGCAAACAAAGAAAAGGATTGCGAGGCGCATAGAGCCTGCAAGAAACTGAGGGTATCTTCGGCAAATTCAGTCTCCGTGGCGAAATATCCCTAAACGGGTAGAACTTGATTGATTTCAACGAGATACGCAATACGGTTATATGGAGCACCATATTCCGGTACAAGTACATTCATCAAACAGGTATCCAATATGTTATCTCAAATTTGTTATAGGGAAGATACAAACCCAACTCTGTGCAGCAAAAAATGCCAACAAACACAAGGAAAGTACCGTATCGACAATCTGCATTAATAGATAAACAGAAGAACGAATTTCTACTTAACCTGCGCTCCCGCTTTCTGTCTCTTAGTATTAGACAAGGTCGACAAGGTAAAAAGAGAAAGAAAGGAAAAAGAGATGCTACGACGAAGACAAAACAGACTGCTTACCTCGCAACGTTACGATCGACCACAATGCGGTCTGAGTGGCATAGATACCGAAAATAAGGAGGAAACGACACTTCGTGGGTATGAATAATGCTGCGACTTAGAGAAGATCTCAGAACCAAATGTACTCAGTGGTAATCTGATGACCGCTGTGTAGAGAATACTGAATTTTGTACAGGAAACACTTTTCCAGCCTGCTGAGTGACAGTGAAAATGCAACATCCGGATATGGTGAACCCGAAACCCTAGTCAATGATGATGGAAAATACGTAGCAATACCCAACTATGACGAAGTACGAATGACGTTTTTGCGCTTAAAGAAAAACGGAATGACGGGAGCCAATGGCTTGTCGGCGGAGCTATTCAAATATGGTGGCCAAGAACTGAGAGAGTGCAAGCCTCAACTTCTTTGCAGAATAAGGTTAGACGACTATTGGAATACCTTAGGGTGTAGAAACTTGGACAATGAGATACGCAATACTCTCTCAGTTGGCTCCAAGTGTTGTCGAGATCAAGGTTTTGTGAAAGATTTACAGACCCTTACGCAGTAAGTAATAACGGTGAATACCGCAGGGAATGGAACGATATATATACAGCGGCATCAACGTAGTTCATCGAAACAAGAGACAGAGACAATGCTGTTTATGACACGTTTTTCGATTGAAAATATTCAACCAATGAAGTGAAGGATCTCCAATTGTTTTTGAATCGTCAATAAAATCTCCGCGGAATGCTTTTGGTCTATCAGAAAATAAGGTACGCTGCGGTTGTAGGCATCTCAACTGAGTAAGTACATCATATTTTACATAAATATTTGGATATGAAGAAACTATTCGCCCGCAACCTATGTAATCACTTCAAATGAGGGCTTGGCGATATTCAGCAGCAATGTAAATGAATTTTTGCGCTGTTTCGTTAGCGTAAGAGGAACATGGATCCACCACTTTACGGCAGGGATCAAACAAACAACAATCAAGACAATCGTGGTGAGGTTGCAGCATTGTCCACAGTTTTTCTCGTTCACATCGATTACCTTGAAGAGGATAAAACGATCACGGGTGAATATTATTCAGAGCTTTTGGATAGATTTAATATTAATTTGAAGAAGAAGTGAACGCATTAGACGGAAGAAAGTGCTGTTGCTAGAGTATAATACACAGGTGCACACGTGGGTAGTTACAGTGACAAAAATTCATACTTTAGGTCACGAACTGTTACCCAGCATATTACCGCGATTTAGCCCTCTGCATCAATTTTTCTTTCTAAATCTTAAGAAATGGCTGGGCGGAAAGAGATATGGTTTCAATGAATAAGTCACCACAGAAGCGATTGAATTAAAGGAAACTTTTAATTTGAAAGGAAAACAAAAATTAAAAAATTTGAAAAACACTGGACCAAATGCATAAAACTAAAGGGGATTACGCTGAAAAATTAACAATTATTTGCCGAAAAAATCTATTTTATTCAAAAAGTCACTGGCTTATCAAGCCACCCTTGTATATATAAGTATTTCTATATTTATTACTTTAATCCCTACGACATTTGTATCAAACTTACACGTTTCAAAGTTAAATGAACTTTGACTCATCCCTTGTTATTGTAATGCCGCATGTTCGACTACATACATATATGGTAAACGCTCTAAAACTCAGATAGAAGTATGTGGAAATATAACAATATGAACTAAATATATAAATAAATATAAATATATACAAAAATATATATTTATTTTCATTTAAAAGATTTGAAGATATTAAAAAGTGATTTAAGTCAACTGCTACGACAACAGCTGCAAGTGACAATAAACCGTAGAGTAAGTGAATAAGTGGAAGAAAATATAATTTATAGTATTTCAATATTTTACTACACTTTCTTGTAGCATGTCTCAACAAACATTTTTACAGAATTTTTTTCTTTTACTCACCATTTAAACCAAAGAAATATTTTCTTCCACTGCTCCTACTGCTATCCTTAAAACTGCACGATTTTCGCGTAGCTGACGTCAATGTCGTCGTATTGGCAAATGATTTTATTATAAATGGCAATTGTTGTTGTTGTTGCTTTTGTGGAGCAGACAGCTGAGCGACACATTTAGGCGACAAGTCATAAGGAGGTGGGAGAAGAGAAAAGCTAACAACGAAAATGGCACAAGTTAACAAATGAGATTTTTTTCTATATATTTATTTTTAATTTTATTTGATTTATTTTTTACTGTATTATTTTTTATAAATTTTTTCCTTTTCTTTAATTTTTTTTTTGTTTGCTATGTGCTGCTATAAAAAAGAAACAATTTAATTCTTTTTTCTTTGCGCTTCCCAAACACTATTCACATCACTTGGCGCTTTGCTGTGCTATTTCTCACTTTCCATTGATTTATTGCAAATTTTTTAACACATTTGCCTTCAACTTTTTCTCTAAGTGCCTTTCGTCTAAATCCATTGCTTTTAAGCGCCGCTGCCGCTGCTCCACACACACACACACACGCTTTCAATGAAGAAAATATACTAACGTAATTTTATTTATTTGCTAATTTTTTTATTTATTATTTTCTGATTTTATTGTTGTTATAATTAAACACTGCGCTTCAAATTGTTATATATATCCGAAATATGCAAACATACCAAATAATGAAATTTAATAGTTGCGTTGAAAATGAAAAAAATTTTTGTTATCCACTGCTCAAATAATTTTTTTCTTTGAGGTTTAACAAATTTTTTAATTCACGTTTTTTCATTTTTCACACTTTCAATTATTTTTGTTTTATTTATTTATTTTCATTTCATCATTTTCATGCTTTTTTGCCAATTTACACTTTTCGCCTTGCTTTTGTTGGCTTTGAAATAATTTTTTTTAATTTTTTCATAAATAAATTTTCAGCAATTTTCACCTTTTACGCTAATGAAAGAAATAAATCCAAATAAAAATTATTCAACACTTCAAAAGATTAGCAATTTAGCAGCTCATTGATGATTGCGTTGCGGCGCCGAGTTGTTGCGTGCTATGAAAATTCTATCGGTGGCTTGTTTAAAAAAAATACGTTTACTCGTATGTGGATTTTCCTTGGCAGCAAGTTTTTGTTATCGAAATTCCGTGAATTGTTCAATAAAAGTTATTAAACAATTAGTTAAAATTTAAAAAAAAAATGATTTTTTTATTTTATTTTTAAATTTAAAATAAAAACAATTAAAAATAATTTTTAAAAGTTGATTTCATTTCTGTTTTTCTGTTAATCGAGTATTAGGGTTGATGCCCAATTTCATTTAGTGCACCAAAAATGGTAGAAATATACAAAACAAAGAAAAAATACTGACAAAATGACCATTGATTTCTACAAAAATCTATTACAAAATTAAATCCACCACGGCTATTTTTTCCATTTTTTCTAAACACTTTAAAAATAATCTCGAACTTTTTAAAATTTTAATTATTTTGCTAATATTTTTCTTCAATTTTTCTAATACATATATGCATACATAAGAGGGCAGTGGCATATTTGTCACCTTTAAAAAAATTTGTAATACCATAAATGAAATTTAATCAAACACTTCCACTTTCTTCATCTTCTCTTTTAACCTACATATATTTATATAACACAAATTCTACACCGTTAAGGTTAATTTCACGCTTTTTAAAGAGAATTTAATAATTAAAAAGTTCTCAAAGTCAGTTTCAATACCATGAAAACCCTGAAGCCACTTTCCTAGATATTTATATTTCAGGTTATTTTTTCAAACAAAAATAAAAATACTCAAACAACGAAGCGTGTGAAAAGCAACCAATATTCCGAGAAATCAAAAAATATTAAATTTTATTTTAATGCATGACTGACCGCCTGTTGACTGTTGCTATCCCTACCACTTCACCACCGATATTTATTATGTTTAATAATAAGTTTTGTTGTTTTTGTCTACACAGTTCACTAGCACTGTTCTCGTGTACACGTTCGCTCGTTCGTTCGTACTAAGTGATCTCAATAGCGAAATTAGACTGCTAGCTAGTTGATGAATGCTTTTGACAATATTTCGTTTGACAATTTTCTCAATTTTCCGCAAATGCACACCAAAATATAATCACAAGTAGATATGTGGATGTATAGGTGCGAGCTGCTAGAAATTTGCACGTCGATTCTTCGGTTGTACGGCAAGCGATTTCTGGTTGTCGCTACACTTGATCTTATTTTATATTATTTTTTAATTTGCTTTAACTTCAATTTTTAGTTCAATTTTATTTTATTTTTTATTTTATTTCATTAAACTATATTTTATTATTTTACATTTTTTTATTTAATTTTTTTATTTTACTTTATTTAGTTTTTCAATTTTATTTTATTTATTTATTTCATTTCATTTCATTTTATTTTATTTTATTTTATTTTATTTTATTTTATTTTATTTTATTTTATTTTATTTTATTTTATTTTATTTTATTTTATTTTATTTTATTTTATATTATTTTATTTTATTTTATTTTATTTTATTTCATTTTATTTCATTTTATTTTATTTTATTTTATTTTCTTTTGCTTTATTTTATTTTATTTTATTTTATTTAACTTATTTTATGTAGTTAATTTATTTTATTTTATTTTATTTTATTATATTTTATTTTACTTTATTTTATTTTATTTTATTTTATTTTATTTTATTTTATTTTATTTTATTTTATTTTATTTTATTTTATTTTATTTTATTTTATTTTATTTTATTTTATTTTATTTTATTTTATTTTATTTTATTTTATATTATTTTATTTTATTTTATTTTACATTATTTTATTTTATTTTATTTTATTTTATTTATATTTTATATTATTTTTTTTAAATATATATTTTAGTTTAAATCAATTTGTTTAATTTAATTTTTTAATCTATTTTATTTTATTTTTTCTTGTTCACTGGACGTGGGATCCATCTATTGACGAAAAGCATAGATATTTGACATTTTGGTCATATGAGTAACCTTCATTATCTCATTCGTTTATGGTTTTTGTTTTTCGCTTATGTTTTTGCCTTGCCGTGACGTTGCAGTCCCTCGTCATGGTGACGTCACATAATTGGCTTAACAACTTTTATTATCATTGTTTTACTTATTGACGATTTAGTGTATGTAATACTTTTGTTTTTTTTTCTTCTACCGACTCGCGCTTTTACGACTAACAGAACGTGCGCCTTGGCTATTTTTACTCATTTCCCACACTCTTTCTTGCCTTCTCATACTCTACCGAAAAGAGCAGCTGTTTTTTCGCTTGTGGTTTGCCTCCCACAGATTTGCACTTTACTTGTATATTCAATCATCTTATAATGCATTATTGCCTTATATTCATTGTTGTTATTGTTTTTGGTGCTTACTTCGGTTTGCCTCTCAGCAACTGTTTCAAATATTCTTTTTTTCTGTCATCATTATTTGCTTATTGCCGGCTTCTGCTATTTCTTAGTTTCTTTTCTGCTGTTTGCACAGTGTTGCTGTTGTTGTTGTTGTTTTTGCTTTGGTTGTCATTTGCTTCTGGGACTATTTTTAGAATTATTGTCTTGGCTACATAGCTACTCTTTGCCTTCGCCTTGGCATCGCGTTGTTTATGTCAACTTATTCGCTCTTTGGGAATAATTGAAAAAGTGCAGATCGAAGCTGAAAATAGCAGAAATAAATAAACGATATATTTAATTTGCACAGTGGATATGAATACGCAGAAAAAGGTAGAAAATATAACTATAATAAGTGTGTAATTATTTGTTTTTAACAAAAAAGGTTTCTCTCTTAAATAATAAATATCGTTCATAAGTTTTAAGTGGATTTTCTCAGATATTTTGCATACAAAAATTTCAAAAAATTTTGAAAATAATCTTATATCATTTATGTATATATACATTTATAAATATATGAGCCTTTCATTTTGAAAGCGATATAAGTCAAAAATTTTAAGAATCTTGTTTATCAGCTATTTCATATCATATCATTATGTATGCCATGAAAATTAATTCAATAAAATTTGTTTATTTTTTGGTTGACAAACAAAATGCAGTTACTGAATTCGGAACCCTTGCAAATAGAAGAAGGCAACTTGAAATCAAGAAATAATACATGAAATCAACGTAATTATGCACAAAATATGAGAAAAATGAATAAAAATAGTGGAGAGGAATATGAAACAACAGGGTCTAACTATATAAGTGGTAAACTTTTCGAAAATAAAGATTGCCTTTGTTCCAAACAACATAAAAATGGAATCGTATATGAAGACAGGAAAGCTAATTGTGATTCTTTTTGGAAATTAGTAAGTTTCGAAAAACAGAATTTGTTTCTGTATAGCTTGGTTAGAAATCAATCAATAAAACAAAGACGAAGGATATATGAGAAAATGTAGTTTTAAGTATCAACTAGATGTACGGAATTCAGAAGCTTCTGTTTGCAAATCTTTCTTTTTTTTTTTGATACATCCCTGAGCATTTTTATAATTTAATAGAATTATGTAAAAAGAGAAACCAATTTTTGGCAGTACAAATGCTTCAGAAAAATTTCATTTCGTTAAAACAACTAAAAGAATCAACGAATAAAGAAAGAAAAACACCAATGGATAACCTGTGTCTTAGCTAAAAATACTATGGATCTGATTTCTAAAAAATGCTACATATAAGATGTTTCATAAAACTTCTTTGGATGACAATTAATACCTCTCACCTAGAATATATGATAATATTGATTTGCTTCCATTATATGCAACCATTAGACCAATAACGGAGGAAAAACGTAACGATATGATAGATTTACTATCCTATATCACACCAATTTTTCAGAAACACTTTATATCCCTAAATAAATAATTTACTTGGTTACAATGAAATGATTTTGAATAAAGTGTTAATTACTAATAAAAATGTTTCATTGATGGTGTAAGCCATTTATAAAGTCATGCAGTTAATTTCGAAAGTGGTATAAGTCATTTCAATCTCTCAAAACCACATTATCTGTTGAGAATGGTTATAAATTTCACAATCATAATAAATACTTATTTGTTGGAACTGCTTTACTATCGAAAAATCATATTCCATGATATAGAAATATTTTTTAAATCCTTTAAAATGCAAAACTCGAAATATTACGAAACAAGGAAAATGCGACTTATACCATTTTCAAAATCAAGAGCTAATATATTATATTAAGGGATTTATATTTCTGTTTTCATTCAAATCGGCAGACACTGAATCAAAAAAAGAGCAAAAATTTGCTTTTCAAATGCAGAAAAACCAGAAGATCTCATATGTCGCCCTTGCCCTTGGCATACCATTTCACCTAACCAAGTGCAGTGGCTTCCGTATGGACGAATCACCGACTAAACACGCTTCTATGATACATACATACATACATACAAAGGGAAACACAAGATATGCGAAAATATTATTTAAAAACAAATATAATAAGTTATATAAACTATGTTGACAACATTTTGCAGACAATCAAGGTAAACATTTGTCATTTCCCTCAGCCACATACTATTACATTCATACATGCATACATTTATACAGATATTAGCAAACTGAAAATATTTGCTCATTTATTTGTTGTTATTTTCTTCTTTGCCCTTTACCACTTGACAGTAAAAGTGAGGGTAAACCGAAGAACAGAGAACTGTCACAAGCAATAATATCTATGTATGCTTTAGAGAGCACTTGTGTGTGTGTATGTTTTAGTTGTGTGGCCACACATATACGTATATTTTGCTTAAAGTTGGGGGAGAAATATTTTGCAAAAGTTTCCATATGTAGCCAGTGGAAAAAATACCTTTTGCAAATTATAAGTTTATTAATATAAATTAAGCCGGAAAAATTATTTGTTGTTCATGTCGAAAACGATTTAGAAGAGTTCAAAAAAATTTACGATTTTGTAATTTTATTAACAAAAATCAGTCAAGTGAGATTATAAATCAATCAAAGGGTGTCTCACTAAGGTAATCTTACAAATTTCTAAATATCGTGTTTCAATCTACTCCTCCTATTTGTCTTGCAGGGTGGCTTTGTGCACATTTTTATTTACATCAAATTTTATGTGTATTTTCCGCATGAATATCAGTTCATCTTCAAATCTGCATGCACGTCTGCACGTATATTTGCTTGTGTCATATGTCTAATTCAATGTCGGAATGCATTTTTTTCATTTGGATTTTCGTTTCGGTAAATAAAATAAATATAAATTAATTGAAAAAAATCTAAATTAATTAAATAATTTTACTTTAATCAGGCACATTGTGATACCACTCAGGATCATATCAACCCCCACTCAATGAACAAAATGTGGAGTGCGCAAAACTTAGCAGTCGCCGTATCTTAGCACTCCGCTATTTTGTCCAAGTCTCCAAAGGTTTCCGCCCCTGGAGGCCCAGCCTACACTTCCAAATTACGAGGCAGTCGTTCCTCTTATTTTCTGCAACTTCTGTGGAAGTCGTTAAATAATACGTCCAACTCCTCTGCGTGCCTGAAACTTATGGTAAACATGCTCCAGTGATTAGAAGATGTGAGACATGGTTTCGTCAATTTAAAAGTGGAGATTTCGAGTTGACAGACAATGAACATCCTGGTGCAGCGAAAAAGTTCGAAGACGAGGAATTGCATGTTGATCCAACCCAATCGCAACAAAAATTGGAGCAATTTGCCAACGTTTAAAAGCCATGGGAAAGATCCAGAAGTATGGAAAATAGGCGTCACACCAGCTGAACGATAGACAAATGGAAAATCGAAAAACCGTTTATGAAATGCTGCTTCAACGATTCGAAAAGAAATCTTTTCTGCATCGAATTGTCACGGTGGACGAAAAATGGATTTATTTTGACTTTCCCCTGGTGAAGCTGGCCCATCGACTGCAAGGCCAAATCGCTTTGGCCGTAAGACAATGCTCTGTATTTGGTGGAACCAGTGTGGTGTGGTGTACTATGAGTTGTTAAAACCTGGTGAAACGGTGAACACGGATCGCTACCGACAACAAATGATCAATTTGAATCATGCGTTGATCGAAAAACGGTCGGAATGGGCCCGAAGACATGGCAAAGTTGTCTTGCAACATAACAACGCGCCGTCTCATACCGCTAAACTGGTGAAAGACACATTAAAAACATTTAATTGGGAAATATTCTTGCACCCGCCGTACTCTCCAGACCTCGCCCCGTCCGACTATCACCTTTTCGCATCGATGGGACACTCCCTTGCAGAGCAGTGAAAAATGGCTCGTCGAATGTTTTGCCTCGCAAGAGAAAAAGTTTTATTGGAATGGTATCCATAATTTGCCTGAGAGATAGGCGAAATGTGTAGAAACCAATCGTCAATACTTTGAATAAAAAAATTTTGAGATTCCTCTGAAAATTAAGTGTTTTTTTATCGAAAAAACCAGCAAACTTCAACTAACATAAAATAGAACAAAGTAAAATAAGTTATATTAAAATAAAATAATACAAATTAAAATAAAACAAATAAAATGAAATTATTTAATTTAAAATAAAAGAAAGTTAAATAAAACAAAATGAAATAAAGGTGGAAAATAAATTAATTTAAAAATGTATAAATATACAACAAAATAAAATAAAATAAAACAAAATAAAATAAAATAACATAATATTAAAGATCGCTTCATGGATTCCAAAGCGCCAGTTATATATAAACAAAATAAAATAAAATAAAACAAAATAAAATAAACTAAAATAAGAAAAGAAGAAAAATAAGATAAATGAAAAATAATAACTTTTTAAAATAAAAAAATTAAACACAGTAATAAAATAAAAAAAAGCAAATAAAATAACCTAAAAAAAATTAAATAAAACAAAAGATAATAAAATAAAAAAAATAGAATAAAATGAAATATAAAAATCAAAATAAAATAAAATAAAACGAAAGAAAATAAAATTAAAAAAATAATATAAATGAAGATCAAATAATTTGAAAATATATAAATTTAAAAATATATTTATAAGCATACAAAAATAATAAAATAAAATAACATAAAATAAAAGATCGCAGGGGTTTCAAAGCGCCAGTTATATATAAATACAACAAAATAAAATTAAATAAAATTAAATTAAATTAAATAAAACCAAAGAAAATTAAAATAAAATAAAAAAAATAAAATAAAAGAAAAGAAATCAAAATGAAAAAAATAATAAAAATAAAATAAAATATTTTAAAATAAAATAAAATAACCGAAAAGTAGATAATATAAAAGAAAGTAAATAAAATACTAAAATTTACTGAATTAAAGATTTTGATTATGTAATTTAACCACACAAAATGTCCTTGCTTCATTCAAAATATTAATAAACAAATTTTCAATGAAAAATTTTTCTAATAAAACGTCTAAAATACATTCTTGATTTATCATCTCTCTCTCTCTACGAAGAAAGAGAGCGGAAAAAACGAATATGAAATCCAGTTAAAACTACTGTCATCGCCTCATAAATCTATGTGCAACTTTTTATTACATTTCTGCATGTTGCATGCCGCAAAACGTATTGTATAAGATATTTCTTTGCAACTGCTGCACTAGCACGCAACAACAAACACAACAGCAGCTATACATAGAACCAGCTGTCTCTGCTACTTCACTGCTATATTTTATTCACATATTTTGCTTTCTACTCACATATACACTTGTATTAAGCACAGGGTGCCGTGGATTTGCACTTCGCCCATTTACATTACGCTCGTTACTTACCGCCAACACCTTCGGCACACAGCTCCACACGCCACTGCGCCGTGCTGAGCACTCATATCCGTCTACAGTTGTTGAAAAATATTATTTTCATTAGCAACACCAGTTGCAACATACATATTTATTTATTTCAAAGCATACCATCGCGTCGGTGGCTGCACATAAAAGTCAACTCTTATTACATAGACATAACTAACTTACGTCCGTACATCGTGCGACTGCATGGCGGGCAAGCAACGACGCTGTGGCACCTTGGTGGCCCTTATAGCACAAAGTAATGTTGCAAGACATTACAGAGAGTGACAAAATAGTAAAAAAAAAAATATAAAAAAGCAATGTTAAAGTTTTAAGTGCCACAATATGCCACAGTAGTGCTTTTTAACCTTCGTACAAATGCATTTAAGCCATCAATACAAATGACTTAGGCACACATACTAGCATACCTACATACATATGTACTTCAATTACTTGGAAGTTTTTGTGGTAAATGATAAGCTGAAAAAGCGTCACACGCTCTAAAAATACGGCAGGATAGTGAAGTTCTTAGAAGCGAGTCGCTGGTTAAAATTGAATCTCCTTGTGCTGTACTCTTAGGGTATACAAAAACTAACAAAAAGTCCTCTCTTTTGCACTGCCGAAAGCTTCATGCTCTCAAGGTCAAATTCAGTTAAAATAACTGTTGGAATAATTTGAATCCAAAGTGACTAAAAAGGCAAACGAAAGTGCCTAATCTCGTCTTTATCTCTTGCTTCATACGTAAGCAGACTGACCTTAAGCAGGGAGCGGGCGGATTGACCGGTGAAAACATATGACAATGAAGAAGTTTGATGAGCTCTTAAAGTCGGATGGAACGAATTCCATAAATTCAAAATACTCTGAACATATATTTCCAAACTAACTTTTCCATCACCACAAGAAAAGGATCCGATCCGGAAACCTTCTATGAGTTACCACATTTTTTCATATAACTTGTTTACTTTTCCTGCATTGGTCATGTTTTCGAATTCTTTATACCTACATATTTTAGCTGCTTTCTCTCTTCAAACTTCAACTACGTAAAGTATTACTTTTCCACTCTCCGTACCTTTTCCATACCGTAACATTGGCTCTCTTTTCTATCCCCATCGTATCAGCTCTTCTTTTCACCTTATTAAAAACTGAATTGTTTCTTTTGAGGAGATACGCAAGGAGCCCCACAGCAAGTTGAATAGAAAACTGTTTGGTTGCCTTCTGTGATTGCATTGTCGATGTGGAATCTTCCTGGTATGAGTTCTGCGCTCTTGGCTGCAAGGTAATGTTCGGACTCTACGTTAAGATCCATGGTAATATGAATTATAGACATGACTCCCACGGCCGAGTGACATAAAATGCCTTTGCATGTCCAAAAAGTTGTTCCTTGAGCTGGAAAAAGTCTTCACAATTACTGGTTTCAGCAAGACGATGCGCCATATAACATTCATTCAAAGGCAATCTTTACTCGTCAGATGTGAAAAAGAAGTGACTTTGACTGCTAATCCAGATCTCTAGGTGTAACAACCCCTGACTCCATTTTGTGGCTTAATTTGGGAAGCAAAATGTACCTATGTATATTAACGAGTTCAAAGCAAATACTTGTGGCGAAAACTCAGCTAGTCTTCTTTTCATTGTGATTAAAAATAGTTCTCACAAATTGCAAAGTGACAGATTAAATAAAAATATTTGAAATATATAAGTTGGCTTATTTTCGAAGCTTTCTTTGAAGCAGGGAGGCGGTGGAAGCAAAGGAAGACAAAGATCTATAATCCGTTAGAAGTATCAAGGAGAGAGCGATCTGGTTTCATTCGGTATTTCCAACTGGCTCCAAACAGCGAAGAGAAGAAAAAAAATGGCACGCCATTGTTGATTCTGCTATAATCAAGTAAGCGATATCCACGGCAATATAGAAAAAACGAGAAGGTGCAGTAGATGGGTAGTGAATGAGGTTATTAAAAAGTCATACGCCTCGCGTCTCAGACTTTTATGCGAAGCAAGCTGAAACTTCATGCTGGTAATACTAGGCGCGACAGCCAGTAGACATAACCTCACCTAACCTAAAAGACTTGGTGTTTCACAAAAAAAGAAATTCTAGAGAGACCTATTGGGCAACGATGTAACTTTGACAACAAACCTCAGTTCGACTAATGACAGTACGTGTTTGAAGCGTCAGTCTTCGGAAATTTTTGCTATGGAGCAGTGCATACCAATCTAGCGCACTGAAGTTGTTCAGCTGTATATCCAAAACAACGTCTTAAGTTTTACAGCTCAACTTGGAGAAAATAAAAAAAATTGGTAAGCAATAGAGCGTTCGCACGAAAGATTTTGTCTTCCGACACTGTCGCTAATCTCAGGCGTCCAAATAAAAAGCAATAAAGGCTAATATAGTCATTGGGTCATTCTCCCTTGAACATGAACTTGAACAAATAGCAACCGTCAATCAGGAGCGTCATCTTGGTATTATAACCGATTTTTTTGATGCCGACAATTCGTGAAGATAGCATGGACCACTGCTGGCATAAGCAAGACAGCACACCACATCAGACAACTTGTTCTAGAGGAGGTTGTTTGACGTTCACAAAATTTGACACTGATGTACTTTTTGTCCAGGAGCTACTTGAAGTCAAAGATTCATATCAAAAAAACAAGGACCCTAGATGAACTTATGACCAATATTCATCGGGAAATGGCTGAAATATTGGCAAATACGATGGAGAATGTCTAAAAACGTACACACAGCCCCATTATATCTCTAGACGACCACTTGCGTGGCATCAACTTAAAAACTGATGTAGTTATATCTTCTAGAATTAAATTAAATTATTTTTCAATTGAACATCTAAAAGTGTGTTTATTAGAGTTTTTTTACTAAATGGTTCTATATAATATGGCCAACTCTATATATATTTCTAATGTTTGGAAAATATTCTCTGTTTGGCTACTAAAACCCATAAACATAAAATGAGATTTTTTTTCTTTTCATAAAAAAAATATAATGTTTATTGTTATGTTTTTGTTTATCATCTAAAACTTTAATTACTGCGAAAAATCTCTAATTGCCCCAAGCGTTAAACAAATCTACATTTTATATACAATAGATGTAGTTCTTTGCACCATTTTCCAATAAAACACATTTTATTGTAAACATTTTCTTTGCGGTAAGCAACAATACGGTAGGAAGGATAATGCAATAAATTTCGTAACCACAAAGCGAATTGGTTTATCGATTTTTTTTTTATTTTCTTTGTTTATTTGCAAATATTTTTTAGTATTTTATGTATAGTAAAAATTAATCCATTATTTTTGCATTAAATTGAAATCGTTTGCAAAAGCAACAAAGTTCTGATATGGTCATCGGGTCGTTCTTCGTTAAAGATGAACGTAGAAAAAAACTTCGTCAATCAAAACCGTTGTCGTGCAATGATAACCGATACTTTGTTGCCAACTATTCGGGAAAATCGCGTTGAACACTGCTGGTTTCAACAAAACGGCACACCTACTCACACAGCTCGTGATACATTATTTTTTCCTTAAGCCATTGTTATTTGGACACTTGACATCATAAAACCATAGTTAAAATTATTCTATTTATATCAAATATGTACACTTTTGCTAGATAACTTTTTGCCATTTTGAAAATAATGTTTTAATGTCTCACTCATAGAAACTCTTGTCCCTATTGGCAGAAAATTGGAGCGATCGATTTTAACAGGCTTCTCTTGAGGCTAATTCTACATCAGCCAAATCATTCACTGTGAACAGGAACAGATGGAAATCACTTGGTGTGAGGTCCGGACTATAAGGTGGATGCATAAGAACCTTCCAACTAAGTTCTTGGAGCTTCTACCGAGTAACTATCGTTGCGTGTGATCTGGCGTTGTTCTGATGAAACATAATAGTTGCTGATAAAGTGGGTGCTAAGTAAGAGTTTGGCCGTATGATTACTTGTCAATCCCACCAAACTCACAACAAATTCTCCCTGGCCATCAATCCTGGCTTGAAAACAGTTTGTCCTAGGTCCATTTTCGTTTGAAGTTGCTGGTGGGTAGTCTTCTTTACATCACCAACCACCATGTGATTCAAAAATTGGTCAGTTTTGTTACGATTCAGCAGTGATTCGCGGCTGAAAATTCGTTCCATTTTGTGCAGTGTTTTGCTCCTAATCAATTCTCGCATGGCTGTTAGATTCGACGATTTCCATTATTTCATCGGCATTTTCGACATCTGGCCTTCCACACAATGGAAGACCTCTTACACCAAAATTACAGGAACGAAATCGATGAAAGTAAAATTGTGCATAGTTGACTGTTGCAGTATCAAGACCATAAGATTCTTTTTCTTTTCTTCTTCATTGATGTGGGCATCGCTCAAGAGATTATAGCCCGATCAACAAAGAGCGCCTTGCGTTCCTTCCATTCGCTGATTGGCGCCAGTCAGATCGCTTTCCACCTGATCCTTCTAACCGATCTTCTTCCGCTTCCACCGGCGGGGCCTGCTTCGAATGCTTTCAATGCTGGAGTGATTTTTTTTTTTAATTGTTATATAAAAACATGTATGCCCCTCAAATCCAAAATATCAGTTTTTCCCGGAGCTAACTGGCAACATGCATGCCACCAAATTAATGTATTTCCCCCAGCATTGCAACCTCACGAATTTTATTCCTTACTTCTCGACGCTTAATTGGACTTATATTATTTACAGAAATTTTCCAACAAATTACATTTTAGTTTGGAGAACCCAAAAGTAACCAAAAAGTTGATGGCACAAAATATTTCCTTTCATATTTCCCTTAATTCGCATAAAAGTGCGTTAAAAAGGCATCATAAATAACTAAATGGTGAAGTAATTGTGAAACTTTAGCATTATGCAATGCTTTTTGTTGCGCCAAATTAATTGCGAAGGGTTCATGAAAGTAATATTGAAAAAAAGAAAATAATAATAATGAAAAGAAGAAAACAAAAATCAACAAAAAAAAACTCAAAAGCGTCGAGTAGATGTTTAATGAAGTGTAAAATAAGCTTGATGCGCAATGAAATGTAACGCCTTCACCATTATAACGGTAAATTCGTTACTAAACAGAGAATACACAAATGAATGTTTGATTAAATTAATTTCGCTTTGAACTTGTTTTTAATAGAAATTCTCCATTAGTGACGCCAAACGTTGATGCTTTGAAATTTAAAATTAAATTTTTTTTTACTAAATACCATTTTTTCTAGCAATAGTTTCAAAAACTTATTTACTTTCAAGGCAATTGTATATTGGAATGCAAAAAAGTAAATATAATAATATTAGCAAAGCGTAAACAAAAAGCTGCTTAAATGAATATGTCAGTGTGTTCTCGTTTTTTGACGCATCACGTTGACGCAATCACTTTACGCCTGACATTGGCATTTCACTCATTCTATATTTAAAATCCGTTTTTTTTTTTGTTTCGACACAAAGCACTGCATAAAAATTTCAAAAATCTAATGAAACGGCCACCCAAGTACTCACTCGGTGCGTGTATGAAAACGCCCATCGCACAAAACCAATCAGCGCCACAGGAGTAAAATCAAAGTATTTTCCATCCCCATCGATCAATGCGGGTGAAGGACGTTCAAAGCACTGTGGGTTGATGCATGAAAATAAAGAAAAACTACCACTAACACAAAGAAGAATAAAATAAAATACAACAAAACAAATATAAAATAAAATTAAGTTAACAAATATTAAATGAAATAAAAATTAAATAAATTTAATTAAAATTAAATAAAATGAAAAAAAGAAAAGAAATAAACAAAAAAAGAAAATAAATTAAAATAAAAAATTTGAAAAAATAATAAGCTGGAAAATAAGAAATTTATTAAAATAAAATAAAATAATTTAAAATTAAATGAAATAAAATAAAGTAAAAGGTAAATAAAATAAAATATTATAGAAAATGTTAGTAGAATGAATAAAACACGACCGTTCTGATGTAGACCATTTAATCAAGAGAAAGATAATATGGAAAATTACAATGCAATAGTACTTCGAATAACAGTTAATATGTGCAGTTGGGTTGTTGATGCTAGTCTTCGAATTAGTGTTACCTTACAATCTCCGCCTCAACCCAAATGCGAATCGGTATAAGAAATTAAAAAATGTATACGTTAGCGTAATAAACTATACAATGTTTATAATAAATATACATTAATTGCAATGTCAGTTTAAGAGAAACTTAGTTTTAATAATTTACAAAGTGAGTAATGTTTTTCTTTAGTTACACATTTAGTAAATATATCAGCTACGTTCTCCGATGATGGTATGTACTGAATTGCAATCTCGTTTGACAAATTCTTGTCACGAATGTAGTGATATTTGATGTCTATGTGCTTGCTTCGTTTGTTTGCGATTGGGTTTTGAGCCAAAAATTGCGCTCCCTGGTTATCACAAAACATTGTCGTTGCTCGTTCTACATAAGCATCAAATTTCATCTCCTTCAATAAGCTTCGATGGAATGAAATTTCTTTCACCCCTTGGCACATAGCGATATACTCCGCTTCCATCGAACTTAATGAAACCACATGCTGTTTCTTGGACTCCCAAGCGATGGGACCGCCACCAAAAAACACAACATATCCACTGTACGATTTTCGATCAGTTGACTCAGATCCCCAATCAGCATCTGTGAAGCACACTAAACTATTATTATTAAATTTGTACCGTATCATACCTTTAGTATTTGCTTTCAGGTAGCGCAAAACATGTTTCGCCGCTGTGAAGTGCTCAGAGTGAGGGTGAGCATGAAATTGCGCCAGCTTCGATACTATGTGGGCGATATCTGGCCTTGATATTACAGCCAAGTATGTTAAGCTGCCAACCAACGACTGATAACTTTTTACGTTGTCGCCTTGACAACTTGAGTTGTCACATTTTTGTAAGACTAAGCCTGCTGCTGATGGCGTAGTAGCCGCTTTACATTCACTCATTTTCCACCGTTCTAGAAGCTCGCTAGTATACCTATTTTGATGAATACAAATATCACCACGTATACCATCTCGCTCGATTTCCATCCCAAGATATAACTTTACTGGACCTCGATCAACTGCTTCCACCTGCGCGCAGAGTTTTGTAATGATGTCGCGCATAGTTGACTCGAGCGAACACGCTAGGAGAATGTCGTCAACATATATTGTAATGATGTTGAAATTACCGCCTCTTATCAAGGTGTACAAACAACTATCCGTCTTACAACGAGTGAAACCAATTTGTGAGAGAATAACGTTAATTTTGTTATGCCAGTCTCTGCCTGCTTGCTTAAGACCGTAAATTGACTTTTTGAGTTTACAAACTCTTTCCGGAAACTTCGTGTTCACGAACATCTGTGGTTGTCGCATATAAATGTCTTCTGCCAGTTCTCCATGAAGATATGCTGCTACGACGTCGATGTGATTTATTAGCAATTTATGCTTTGCACCCAGTGCAAGAATTAGCCGAATTGCTGAGTGCCTTGCAACTGGAGCATACGTTTCAAAAAAATCCTCAAATCTTCGCTGACTGCAACCTTGCGCAACTAAACGCGCTTTATACTTATCGATCGTACCATCTGAATTATATTTGGTTGTGAAAACCCATCTGCATCCAATAACGTTTTTCCCCTGTGGACAGTCTACCAACTCCCAGGTGCCGTTTTTCATTAGAGCGTCATGTTCTGTTTGCATTGCGTTTCGCCACTGAGTCCCACTTTCTGACTCTAGTGCTTCAGCAACAGTGACTGGATTTGCAATGATACCGTTTAACATTTCAGAACCCACCGGCTGTTCAGTGACATACACTTTACTCGGCCTTCCAGGTTTTCCCGTACGATTAAATTTAGGTCTGCCTCTCTTACGTTTGCCAGCAACAACTTCCACCGCTTCATCAGACGACCACTCCAACTGTAGCGTCTCTCTTTCATCTAAATATTCGTTTGTATTTCTTGTAAATGTTGTTGCTCCCGCTGATGCTCCGCCTTCTAAATCGACGACTGCATTCTCGCTGCTGCTATTCACACCTACGCGTTCTGCCGTTGTGCTGTTTACCGCTCTGCCATCGTTTTCGTTTCCTATGCTTTCTAAGCTAATTCGCGCTTCAGTTTTATTTGCGCTTGGCTTATATACGTATAAAATGATTGAGATGCATTTCCACTGTCATAATCTCTGCTGCTAAATATGTTCTCAAAGAAAATGACGTCACGCCCAATAGTTATAGTTTTTGATTGCTTGTTATATAGTCTATAACCCTTAGTATTACTTGAGTAACCTACGAAACTAAATTCAGTACCTTTTGGCTCAAACTTTGAACGATTCCTACGCTTATCGAGTGCAACCGCAGCGCAACCAAAAATTCGAAAATGAGCTACCGAAGGTTTATTCCCGAACCAACACTCATACGGTGTTTTGTTATTTAATACTTTTGTAGGCGAACGATTGCGTATATATGTCGCTGTATTAACAGCCTCTGACCACAACCTCTGAGGAAGATTTGACGTCTTTAACATGCATCGCGCCATTTCAACGAGCGTTCTATTCGCTCTCTCCGCGATCCCGTTTTGTTGCGGTGTATAGCTAACAGTCTTTTGATGCACAATACCATGTCGTTTAAAAAAATTACAAAAATTCGCATTTACATACTCCAAACCATTGTCACTTCTAAAACACTTCAGTTTATGACCAGTCTGCTTCTCTACACGAGTTATGAAATCGACGAATGCTGTGAAAGCCTGAGACTTTTGACTTAAAAACTGAGTTTCCGCATACCTAGTGTAATCATCAATGAATGTGATGAAGTACCGCGAACCACCTTGCGAACTTATTCGCATAGGACCACAAATATCGCTATGCACTACCTCTAAAACACATTTAGAGTTTACGTTCGAATAGTTTCTGAATGGAGTAGCACTAATTTTGCATACCGCACATGTGACACATTGAAAATTGTTCAGTTTCTCTATATTTAAACCACGCACCATATTTTTATCATATAGTTTATACAAATCGCTGCTATTTATGTGGCCGTATCTACGATGCCACAGTTCAACTTGTCTATTTTCTATGGTAGAGTTCACATAATCAGTTTTCATTCTTTTAAGAAAGTTTGCACAAAAAATTCCGCCATCTATTTTTGCGGTGAAAACTATTTTATCGTCCTGTGATTTTACACATGCTTCGTGTTTGCGAAATTGAACCGTATGGCCATTACTAATAATCTTACTCACTGATAAAAAATTAGAATGTAAGTTCGGCACGTACAATACATCGCTCAGCGTAATGTCAGAATGTTCTGATTTCACTATTACATTACCGATGCCCTTCGCATTGACACTTTCGCCCGAAGCTAGGATTACTCTCCGCTCGCGTTCCAATATCGTTGAAAATAACTTTTCGTCCCGACACATATGTGACGAAGCGCCACTATCGAGAATCCAAACATCGCTGCTAAAACTATGATTATTGGTAAGACCCAAGACGACGGACGATGTTCTATTTCCATTCATTCTACATTCCGCCCGAACATGGCCTCTTCTACCACAAGCATAGCATTTAATATGTCTCCTCAATTTAATTTCTCCGCTTTCACTGCGACTTGATTTAATGTTCCGTTTGTCACGTACTTCGACCTGTTTGCCCTTGAACTGATTGGCTGCGAAAACGCTTTCCTCCTTCCGTTCTCCTCGCCGTAATTCTTCTTCCAGAATTTTCACCTTCAATTGATCGATGGAAGGAAGCGTGTCGCGGCTTTCGATGGCTACAATGAAATTCTCCATCTCCTCCGGCAAGCTGCATAACAATAATATGCTGAGTAGATCTTTTGGCACATCTAACCCAGTGTCTTTCAGATCGTCTACCAGCGTGCAAAATTCATTAATTTGTTCGGCGCATTTATCGCCGATTCTAAACTTAAAACGCGCTAATTTCCTGAACAAATTAACCTTACGTGCAGGTGCATTTGTCTTATACATATTGTGCAGTATGAGCCAAGCGCCCATTGCACTGGTGCACTTCTTAATATGAATTAACTCCGATGATTTGACACACAAAATAATCATGGCTAGTGCCTTTTTATCTGCTCTTTCCCACATGAGTTTTTCCTCAGGTGATGCTGATGGTGGACACGATCTTTCCACCACATCCCATTGATCCTGCGTTATCAGCAAACTGCGCATCTGGACCGACCACGACGCGTAGTTTTCACTGTTTAACTTTTCGATTTGCGAAAACGAGTTACTCATTTTAATTTATTTATCGACGGACGATTTAAATAAAACTTTGCAAAAAAATTTTCCGAACCACGTGTATTATTGGCTTATGGCTCTGGGCCCATAACCTTTGTTAGTAGAGCGCAATGAATAAAACACGACCGTTCTGATGTAGACCATTTAATCAAGAGAAAGATAATATGGAAAATTACAATGCAATAGTACTTCGAATAACAGTTAATATGTGCAGTTGGGTTGTTGATGCTAGTCTTCGAATTAGTGTTACCTTACAGAAAAAAATATAGTACAATAACAAACTTAACTTAGCTATACAGTATAAAAAAACTTCAGATATAAAATATAAAAGAAATAATAAGTAAAATATATAAAATAGAAGTCAGATACTTAAATAGATAGAAAAACATGTAAAATGAAATATTATAAAAAAAATAAAAAAGTAAAAGAAAATAAATAATAACAATAATATTAATAAATAATAAATATAATATAAAAAAGACAAAATGAATAAAACAAATAAATTTAATTTAACTTAATAATGTAATTGTTTTTAAATTAAATTAAATTAAAATAAATTCTAAATAAACTAAAACAAATGAATGGAGAGCACAAATTAGAAGTTTATTTAATTAATATTACCTCATAAGTCTTTTACAATTAAAGAGAACCGCAACTGCGAGTTTTGATCACTGTTGATTCACTTATGCAACTATGCGTAACACCGTCAGGCGTGATTCCTGTTAACCTTTTCACAGATTTGTTGTATGTATAATATAATAATTTAGCCTAAAAAAAATTTTTGCTGCTCCACAGAAGTTTGGTACATGAAAAGGTTAAAAAATCAACAGTCTAACTCGAAGCGAGGATTACTAAAAAAAAAGTTAGTAAAGCTCAAATTAGCTGCTGCAGAAAAAATTGAAGTTGCAGTTTAAATCAACGACTTCTGCTCGAACGTCGACAGTTTCAGGGATATTTGCATTGCCGTACCTAATGATCTGATTTGCATATTACTGTTACTTAGTTTCGCCGATGAACAAAAGAGCTTCACAACACAATTGAAAGCCGAAAATGAAAATATTGGAAGAAGAACGAAGACTCATTGGTTTACTGAAACCAAAAAAAGCTTTGCAGCTCAATTCCAAAATTACTTAAAAGCCGAAGATGTTGTGCACACAAGGCTATGGCTTTCATCCCAGAATAATATGGACATTGGTAGAGATGAAATTGCTGTCATCTTCCTCCGTCGTTTTAGACCGAAATAAAAAATAAATTAATAAATAAATATAAAATAATCAAATAAAGTTTATTGAACTAATAATGAAAGATAAATACATAAAATATCATGTATTAAAATAAAAAATAATAATTAATATAAAATAAAAAAAAACTAAAAATTAAATTAAAATAATTTAAAATAAATAAAAAATTAGATAAAATAATTAAATTAAAAATAAAGTTAAGTAAAATAAATTACTTAAATTAAAATACAAAAAGATAACATATAATTAAATAATACGAAATAAAACTAAAATAAATTAAATCACATGAATTAAAATAAATTAACTTAAATCAAAATAAAATATAATAAAAATATAAAAATATAAAATAAAAAAAATAATATCAAAACAAATTAATTTAAATTGAATTAGTTGAAACTAAAAAACTGAAAAAATTTGGAACTATAGTATATTCTTACTGGCATAGACACCGCCTACGCGATTATGCCGTTCAGTTCTTCTTCTCGCTGTTTGGAGATACCGAGTATAGCCTAGTCCTTCGCTACTTGGTCTTTCCAATGGAGTAGAGGACTTCCTCTTTCTCTGCTTCCACCGGCGGGTACTGCATCAAAACCTTTTCGCCTTTCTCAGCACGTAGAAGACCATAAATCTGACGTCAAACCTTTATCTCAAAAGCTCCTAACGCCGAATCATTAGATGTTGTCATCGTCTTTGCTTCCACACAAACATAGCAGGACGGGTATGATGAGCGACTTGTAGAGTTTTCTTTTCGTTCGCCGAGAGAGGACTTAACTTTTTAAATGCCTACTCAGTCTAAAGTAGCACCGTTGGCAAGAGTGATTCTGGGTTGGATTTCGAAACTGCTCACTCTTATAGAAGATTGTGCCTTCTCTATTCAGCTCTGCCGTTTTATTGGTTTCACCAGCAATAACTTAAAGAAGTCACACGATAAGGAATCACCCTGTATGAAACCTTGTTTGGTATCGAGCGGCTCCGAGACGTCCTTTCCGATCCTGATGGAGCTTTTAGTGTTGCTTAATGTCAGCTTGGTTTGAGGGAAGCTCCTATTCGTGTTGTCGAAGGCGGCTTTAAAATCGACGAAGAGGAGGTGGGTGTCAATCCTCTTTTCACGGGTATTTTCCAATATTTGATGCATGGAGAATATGTGGTCAATGGTTCCTTTACCAGGTCTAAAGCCATACTGATAAAGTCCAATCAATTTGTTGCCGGTGGGCTTGTGTCTTTAAGCGGGTAATCGCTATTCAAACTTCGACATGGTCAGGCAGTGGAGCGTCAATTCCATCGTCATCGATTTGGTTTTCGGGTTCACCATCTCCGGGTGATTCATTTTCACTGCCATTCAGCAGGCTGGAGAGACGTTCCCTCCATAAATTCAATATTCTCTGGGCATTGGTTTGCTAGATCAAGCATTACTCATGTCGGCCATCTTCGTCAAGCTCTTCATACTCACGCACCTCAGCCTCTTTCTTTTTTTGTCTGCAGATGCCTCTTGCTTCCCTCTTCAGCTCTCGACATCTATCCCATCCCGCACGTGTTGTGGTCGATCGCAACGTTGCAAGGTTGGCAGTCTGTTTTCTCTCCACTGCGATACAACAGTCCTCATCGTACCAGCTGTTTTTGCGACCTTTACGAAATCCAATAGTTTCATTTGCAGTTGTACGTAGGGACTTTGAGATGCCGTCCCACAGTTCCCTTATACCGGGTTGCTGATGAGTGCAAGTCGAGTAGAAAATCGTTCAGCAGTCTGCACCTTCCGATTAAAGGAACTGGATATTCCGAGTGCATGCGCTCAAATCGTGATCAAATGAAATTAAAGAAGATATTAAAAAATAAATAAAATAAAAAATGTAAAAAATCAGTCAAATAAAATTAGTAAAAAAAATACAATAAAAAAGCTAAATTTAAAATTAAATAAAATAGTTCAAAATAAATTTAAAAGAAATAAAAAAAAAATAAATTGAAAAAATAAATAAATCAAATTAATTTGGGAAAAGAAATTAATTAAAACATAAATAAAATAATACATTAAACTAAAAAAAAATTTATATGCAAACATAACCCAAAAATGATTATATGTACATATGTATGTTATAGCATAAATATCTCACTTTATTCTGTAAAAATCTATGAAGTTTGAATATGAAAGCTTTGAAATAGCGTAATTTAATACTTTAAAACCAAAAACGCATAAACTTTAAAACAAAGTTTTGCTCTCATATTACGGTAATATTTAGCTTACATATAAATATATGCATAGCTGTAATGTATGCATGAGTATTTCCGCTGACTCTTCCATCATATTTTAGCTATTTGTTATTTACATAGTTAAATTGCATCGTAAATATTTATGTGACAAACAAAAAAAAAAACAAACAAATGCATATGCAAACTGAACAAAATGAACAAAATGTAGACTAGTACATATGGTATGTATGTAGGTGCATTTGTAAAATGAATATTTACATTTCCCTACAATATGTACACGAGAATGTTGCTTATTAAACTAAAAGCCTTCGGTGCTGGAGCTGGAAAGTTTACAGCCTTGTAAGATGAAAAATGGAAAGTCGCAATAGATTTGAGTGAAATATTATGTTGCCATTTTCACAAGCGAACATAAAATTTTTGAACATTAAACGAATACGAACAGTGTACATTTATACTACTAACTGTTATGACTCAATGTTATAAATGGACTAAAGCACGAGGCATTGCAATTTGTTAAGTATGAAACAATGTTAAAATTTTTTGAAAATTGTATTGCACTAAAAACCATACCCAAATCACTCACCATAGGCAGAGCCACGTGGCGATAACTTGGTGCGAGAATCCGAATATAAGATGAATGCTTTTGGGGAGAGAGAGAGGTCGTAAACTATGCTGCACCGATCTGGGCAAAACACAGTTGAAGAAGTTGCAGTCTTGCCAAAACACCGTCCTGAGGACCGTGACAGGAACTCTTTAATGTCGCCAGAGCATCACTTGCACAGCGAAGCAGCTATGTCACGATTTAAGAAACATAATGCTTTGTAATGCAGTCAATTTCCGCTGGGTTGCTCCCAACAGACACTTAGTAAAAGCTGAACCACTATGTACATCAGAAAGGGGGTACTTAACCTAAAGCATCACATTCAGCATCACCTGCAACAACTGCTAGACAGGACGGCTTACCGACAGGATTTAAACACTATTCACCAAGAGTCCCTCAAAACCTTCTTAAACTCTCTTCCTGCGGAGACAAACCAACACCTATTACAGACGAGGAGCTCGAGCTGCCTCGAGAGTCCAAACTTAGGACACAACTTAGGTCTGGAAATTTTAGTGTTCAATCTTCTACTAATTGTCCATACTTAACATATGTCCTACATGCAATGAGTGCCCCTACTGATAAAGACCACCTCTTCGCATGCTCCCTAAAACCAACTCATCCAACCTCGCTTTCGCCGCTGAAATATTTCGCTTCTTAGACCACCCGTTAGATGACCTCGATGACTTAGACTAAGCGGAGTCGGTAAGCCCCTACAACAACAACAACAACAGTTTCTTTACAGTCACTATGTTTGTATGTGGTCTGGTGTTATTATGATGTATTAAAATTCGCCTCCTGTTTATATTTATTTCTTTACTTATAGACTAAAACCACACTGTGATATTAATAAATAATTCACATATTTATCAGCTAACTACAGCGTAAATGTGATGGAAATATAATGAAAGTAATTTCAAAACTAAACGTCATTAAACCAAAAAGGTTCAAAAATATTTCGGCACTGTCGTACCATCGACTTAAGTCCTTAACTTTAATTCTCAACTTTTTTTCCAAAAAAATATTAATCTCATTTTATAAGGTCTCTTAAACACAGAGGGAGCTTTTCATGTCAACGATGATGCTAAAAGTTTTCAATTTTACCACGTTTTTCAGTTGTCAACAGTTGCTTGATAATTCTTTGCATATACCTACATACAAACGAACGAGTATATGTATATACAAGTTGGTTAAAATGTCCATATGTGTGTATAAATAAATGAGTGACAGTTAGATTTATCTTATTCTAGTTTAATGTGATGGTGACAGCTATTTTATGTGAATATGAATGAAAGTGTTTGTGAGAAAACCCATATTTTACATACCAACATACCATATATGTATATCTTCATCATGCACTTGAGCTTTTAGTTAATTAAAAGAGTAATTAGTGGTATTGTTTAGAAGGAAAAATTATCATAATCTTCTCAAAGCACATCATTATCGGTAGATTAAGGTCAGACGCACTCTGCGTAATTAATATTCAGAAAAAAATTAAATTTATTGCCCAAAAATAATCATTTTATCCCATTACCTGAAGAAGAATAATTTAAATCCAATATTTAATGCCTCAATAAAACCAAACAACCCACAGATCTCAGTCCGTTTAGCTATTGGTGAATGTAATCGGTAAACGAAACTCTGCAGGAATTCATGCTGATATAATTGCCACATCAATCCAACCTAACTTTACTTAGCCCAAGTGATATAATGCCTGTTAAACTTGAAAGATTGTGACAAAAGATCCAGTTATACTTTCTTCATGCTCTTCGAGCACTTTCGTACTTTCTCTTACTAGTTCAGAGTGTCTTGTTTGTTACAAAATTCTGCTAAGTATAAAAACATTTTTGGAATAACAGCAAAATAGGGTTGGCGAGGTTTGTCGAGTAGCGTAACGAAATATTCAACATTTTAGAAAACCAACTGATAGAAAGGAGGCAGGTGTACGTTAAAAGTTCATGCACAGTGCAATCCCGACTAGATTCTAGAGTAAGTAACCACAAAAATGCCAGTACTTTGGCAGAAGAAAACCATAAGAAAATCTTAGAGGCGCAGTGATTCGACGACTTTTTTCCTTGAAAATAAAATCGTATACTATTAAACCTTCAGTGGAATGGTAAAGTAAGTGCTGGGTTACTAGAAGATTGCGTGTTAAATTTGTTATAAAAACACTTATAAATATTTTGTAATGTTTTTGCCTCTAGTTTATAACGGAGTAACTCTTCATTAATATATCTGCCCCGAGTGGCCATCAAGTAACCCATTCTATTTCGTCCGTCGATATAATTTTTCAACATTTTGTTTGATTGTGTGGCCTCATACGGCCGCAACAGCGACTACAATTTCATTATTCAAGCCATGCATCATCTCTAGTTGGTTGGCACAGCGCCCATCTTTAACGGCAACTGAGTCAAACCTCAGCTGATAACAAATTTTCAATATATTTAAAATTTGTCAAGTGTTAACTTAACTCTTTTGTAAATGATCGCCAACTTTGCATTGAATATCTGACACATTGGAAATGTCTTCGAAGAAGTCAAAGCTCAACTAAACAGTAATGCAAAAAGCAAACTGTAGATGTCCCATATATGTATATAAAGTTAAGGATCATGAACGAAAGCCAGCCGTTACATATATCGTCTAATTAAGAAACGAAGAACTGCCTGAAAGTTGTGGAAAGACGGTAAGAGTGTTGTTGAGAGTTGTAGTTTGTGCACGGGTCACTAAAGAGAGAAGCTTCAACGAAACCACTTCGCCATATTCGGCTTAAGAGTTTGAAGTTTAATTACAACGTCTTTTCACCAGATATACGTCGTTCCTGCACCAAATGGTTCGCTGTATCAATAAATTTTACCCAAGTTTTCAAAAGAAGATAGATCCTTGTGACTTTTATTACTGCGGCCATATAAAGGAGCGCAAGTTTGGTTTTCGATTTGTGGTGGGAGAGAGGCTCAGACCCTGAAACTAACCTTCACCCCCAATCCGCATCAAAGCTAAGTTGTTCAACGTTTCGCTGATCTGCATTCGCACCTCGATGGAAGAGTAGGACGATGTGACCAAAAATGTTTTCTTCGTGCACTTATAACGCACTTACTACCATCACGATATCAAAATTTTGCTTGATAACTTTAACGTCAGGGTGGTAAAGAGGGTATTTTTGCAGTCAATATACGTATTCAGCTCAGCTCCGAAAATCGACCTGTGTGCCAAATTTCAGGCATATCTAACCCTGGTCTCTTGCATATTTCCAGGAAATAAAAATTATGTATGTACAGTGCTACCCATCTACGAAATTGAAAGAAATCATTCCAGTTTCCAGAAGAAAAAATATTCCTAATAGATCGCTACAGGTCCACTTTTCGGCAATAATTCTCCTCAAGTTAAGCTAAGAAAAACTATACCTGCATCCCTGGCCACTTCCAGAAAAAAAGTTAAATTTTCTTCCACACAAACTTTAGAACCGGTGAACTGTCCAAGCCCAATTGATAAATTAGAATACTTAGCATTTTTACCAAAAATTGCATACGTCCACATTTAAAAATTAATATAAAAAATGAAAGTGTTTATTAAACTTTCGCCATTTCTCGATGGGTAGTGTTATCCTCCCTGACGTAAACTCAAAGTTCCTCATAAAATATATCCGCGAGCTTCAGCAAAATTTGGTCAATATAATCGTCTAGCAGAGTCGAAATTTCGAGCAACTATAAATCAGTTTCGCAGCACGTTTACTCTAGCGGATAATGCACACCCTGAAAGACGCTATACAGTACGCACCGAAGACGCTTTTGCTGCTGCGCAGAGTATCGAAGAAGACCCGACTGATGATAATCCAAAAGCCATTGTTGAGACGCCGTGACATCCTCAAAAAGTGACTGTTTGGTGTATTCCAGAGCATAGAGCGAATAATTGGTTCATATTTCTTCAAATATAAAGCCAATCATAACCTTACAATCGAAGGGAGCCCTTTAGACCTATAATTAATGACTTTTGCGTTCTGGAATTGATGGGATGACATACGGTCCGAACTGTTGCAAAAAGTGTTCAATAATTGGGTTTCTCGGTTAGAATTTATTCAAACCAGCCAAGGCGGTCACTTATCCAGAAATGTTTTTAAATTATATTAGCAAGCCCTTATTCTTCTTCCTTAAAATACGAGTATATGCTTTTTATTTCTTGTTGACGACCATATGTCAATGACCCTTTATATAAATCAACTAAATATTGTAAATATAATTAAAAAATTTGGCCTACAGGGAGACTCATACTTAACATTTTATGCCTGGCAGTAACGACATTAATAAATGACATTACATTTATTAAACATTTCAAATATGTGTCAAATGCTACAAATTTAATTAAATAATTTTTTCAATATCTGTTTCATAAATTTCTACGTAAAATAATATTAATTAACACATTTATTTGTGGTGTCAATTTAATTTGCATAACAAAATTTATACTTGCCAAGATAACTAAAACTATATATACGTGTATATGGCAGACAGACAGTCTCATACTCTGCAAAATTTATTATTTATCTTTGCATGCATGCTGTTGTTGCTCATATACGTTTTTTTAGCAAAAGTTTAATAAAGTCTAACAAAAGAAATGACATTTTTATGATGCAATGGGGAGATATACATATATGTATATATATATATATATACAGATATATACTAGTTGATGTATACGTGTATGTAAATGTGAGTGTGTAGATAGATTATAGTGCAATGTAGTCAAAACAATAATATGTTACATATTTACATGTGCCTACATACATATTTATATTTCTTGCTGACACAATTGCTGACTCTTGCTTGTCGATAAAATTGCAGTAAAATGTCATAGTATGAGTAATAATCAAGTCTCGCTTGCCATAGTCTTGTTGTTTTTTACAGTTTTAATTACCGTTAATACATTAAACGATTGTTAAAGTTAGAGTTATTGTATTGTCACGTCAATGAAATGAGAAATTGCTTTTATATGTATGTACGTATGTATGCACCTACATACAAGTATAGCACTTTATATCCACGAGGTGTGTATGCTTAATTGTCCAGCACTAAAATATTCATGCCAAAAGCCATAAAGTTGCTGTAGAACATTTCATTATAGTTTATTTATGCAACTTTTACCTTTACGACATGCATTTGCCGTGAAAACTCCGCCTTAGTCAGGCTTTAACAACAGAATCGGCGCATATTTAATGAAAGTTAGTGGATATGTGAATTTATGCATACACCTATGTATGCACATTTGTGTGTACCATGAAGGGAGAAATACTGGTTGTTAAGTAGAATCCAACTAGTTTACATTTTTATACCAGCTAATTCGTCTTCCATCTAGTTTACATGCAAGCAATTGGTATTTTTAACACGGTGACGACCTACGAATTGTCAATTGTCAGTCTATGCATCAGCTTCAAACTAGTTAAATACCAGTTCATATACCTATACCAGTTAGAGTACCAAATCGTTCATGTCAGTTGAGGAGTAGTTGGACTCCGACCAACCTGCATCGTACTAGTCGAAACCCAGTTTGATTGAGGGTTCAATTGATAGTTACCTACGAGTTCTGTTTCTTTGTTTTGCAAAACGACAAACTGGTATGAGGTTGTCCATAAAGTACTATATAATCCATAAATATACAACAAAATAGTCCAAAAGATACTAGTATAATTCTAGTCTATTATCTTTAAATATCAGTATAATTCTTGCTTACAACGCACAAGTAGAATTCTTGCCTTTTCCCTGCAGGGTAGGTATAGAAATTTATGTATATATCCCTATTACCTGGCTTAATCCTTCGCAATGAATAAAAACAAAACAAGGAAAAGACTTAATGGTGAGTAAAGTTGCATCAAGAAAACAAAAAGAGAGAAAGAGGGAGAGAGAGAGAGAGTGAGAAAAAAAGAAAGTGTGGCATTAAAGTATACTACATTTTTTGTCAACAACCATAGTTTAACGGTAGCTAAAAATAAATTATGAAAATACGCATAGACACGCAAAATAATTGCCAAAGACTCTCTTAAGTTGGAAAAATGTATGCTCTAGCAAAGCATGTCCTTACATTTTCGCCACTTTTATGGGTGAATGCCTTAGCAAATATCCTTTTACATATACTTACTTACATACATACATCCATACCTTCTTAGCTACCACTTAAGGTGTGCGGTCAGTTAAATAGTATAAATAATTCAAGAAGAGTCTAAAGTAAATACCATTTATATAAATATAGTAGTTAATTCAGGTGGACAAGAATAAGCTTATGTGGAATAACACTGTACATATATTTATAGATATTTATATAGACATATGTACACACAAACAAAAAATACTGCGAAAATGTCAACAAAACGTAATGATAATGAGATGGTCAATACATACATATGTAGTTAGAGAGTTGAAATCAAGACACAAAACAATTCAAGGAAACTTTGACGGGAAATTTTTTCACACGTTTCTTGAAAAATCGGCAAAAATATCTGGACATTACAAACGGAACATTAAATTTAATTCCAGAAAGAATAAGGGGAGTAGAAATTATGTCTGTTATTCTTTTAATTACGAATTTGAATAAGAATTTCTTTACTAGTAGGAAGTGTGGTGAGATTAATATAATTCGAACGATTAATATGAGAATGAACCTTATATTCAAAGTCCCAATACAAATTTCTCAAGGCAAAAAGGGGATGTCATTATGTTCTAAAAATACTTCTGGGCAAGAGACCGCCACGACTAGCTTGAATAAATTCCCGTCGATAGTCCCAATTTTCGAGCACCTTTTTACAGCAATTAGAGCCATATGTCAAGAATAACACGCCGAATATTCTATTCCAAGACGTGAGTTACCTCGAACTTAGCTGTGGAGACAAGAGATTTCAAATTGTTTTAAGTTACACGATCTGGGAGGGCATGCCACAGGCTCGACACGAGATAATGCGTTCATCAAGAGTTTCCTTGGGGTTGTACGGTTTTTGGTTTTTTCAAACCAAAAGTCGTCCACATCAAGACCCCATAATTCAGATACAAAAACGTCAGTACAAGGGCTCTTTAGCGTTCTCTATTGACTATAACAATTTGGTTCGATTACTCCGAGTGGGACAATTTCATTTATTTATATATCCATTCAATCAGAAGTGAGCTTCATCTCTGAGTAAAATTTTCTTGAGAATATCGGCATCTTTTGGGCCCATTCACTGAATGTGCGAAGCGCTTAATGGTCATGCACGAGAAGTATTTTGTAAGCCCGAAAATCAAGATATTTCCGGAAAATCTTTTATAAAATGGATGAACCTCCAGCTCCAATTATTGTGCACAATGGTAAATAGGCTTATTCGGTTCCTTCGGCATCCCTGAGGAAGCGCATTAGCCACTAGACTGAGCGTGTTGGGAAACCAATCAATGGTCGCTCAAATTACCGACTCTGCTGGTTGTTTATTTTGACGAAATATTGGGAGCAGAGAGCGATCACTTCATTTCTTGTGTCAATTGTAGATCTTCGTCGATTTTGGACTTCACTTGAGCTACAGTAATGTCATCAGTGGAAGATGGTCAATCCCTTCGTCCTCTACAGAAAAATGTCCGGTCTGGCATCTTCGGAACTACTTAGAAATAGTCTTTAAAGACGATACAATCGTTTCATATGCAATTTGGAATTCGCTGAATATTTGTATTCGCTGTAAATTACGCCGAAACCCGAAGAGAGTCACATGGCGAATTTCTGTTTGCGTTGGGGGTGGAATTTCGTCTGACCTATCCTCAGCTATGTTACGTTTTCTCGTCTCCATTTAAGCCGATCGTTAAACAATTTCAAAAGAAGAGTAATAAAGTAATTGCAAAGGATTTGGTATTTTTAGATTTAATAAAAACAAATTGAAAGTCACCAACTAACCGAACTTTTGTTAATCTCCTCTTATTTCAAAGTAAGCTGTCAGAAAGACCAACTCGGAAAAAAGTATTGTCTCACTGGAGACTTCTGTTTACTGTTTCATCATTGGGATCCTTAGCGTTAACCAGGTCAATAAAGCGGTGAAGCTATTCTAAATTATAGATATCTAATGCTGTTTAGATATGTTTGTAGCAAAATATCTTCATTTACCGCAGTGAAAGATTTATGAAGTATTACATAATCCGCATACATTTTAGGTTTTTTAAAATATACTCTCAGAGAAAATATCAATTGGGAGTAGTTGAGAACATAGTCTGACTTAGGTAGCTACTTGAGGCACTCTTTATGAAACTTTAATAGAATCTATAATAGTATTTCAAAAATTACTCTATGAGTGCGATCCTACAGGTATTTGGATTACCCATTGTAAAAAATTTTGGCGAAATCTCCTTAAGTAAAGTTTCTTTATTGGTAACGAGTGTCAAACTTTGTCAAAGGCTTTGTTGAAATCGGTTCACATTACATCTGCGCTTGTGTTTTCCCTGAACTCTTTGTTGGTATAAGAACTGAGCTCAAGTAAGTTTCTAGTTGAAGATTTTAATTTACCAACGGAATGTTGGCATTGTGAAGAGAAGTAACTGAATAACTCAAAAAAGTTACTCAAATAATTTTGTAATTTAAAAGAGTGAGGTTATACCTCGATAATTTTTTATCAAAATCAACGAGCCCAAGTAATATTTTGCTAGTGCCAAATAGTCTGCTGAATTCAGTTTTTAGTTCATTTTTAAACCCGTTAATAGGATACAACACCAGTTTTGATTTTTCTGTAAGGCATAAGATAAATAAGTCAGCATATCTGAGATATTAAAGTTTCAAGATGTTTCTTCCTACTAAAATTAATGCCTTCAGCTCTCTTGATGATGTCTACACATAAAGAGCGGCTTAGATTAATTGATGTTTTTCTTGGGCGGTTTCGCTTCCCACTCTCAAGCCATTTTCTCTTATTTTTTCTGCTTACATGATTAAAACCGAGTCAACAATATCAGCCCAGTGGTTTCTTCTTTTCGATGAGATGCTCTTCATTCGCTGAGGTATTTAATGTTACCGCATGAAGCTCATCTTTCCACAGTCTATGATATTTGCCATGGCAATAGCCACAAATATTTCGCAAAATCTTTATCTCTCCTTACAATTTCAGAAAAAAATCACACCCCTTCTATGTCTGGAGATAGTTTTAATTAAACGATGCTTCCATACTCATAGCCATAACGTGAAGCGCATTTTGAATCTGATACTCCATTCTTGGTTTTCGTTATGTCTGCAGCTGTAACTGGACCACAACGTTGTCCCACCAACAAAATAAGCAATAAAATACAATTCCATAATGAGCTTAGTGAGCAATTAATGCGAAAAACAACAAAGAATTAAGACGATTAAACTAGCATGGAACAATTACCGACATTTCATATATAATAACGGTACTAATTGCACATTATTTTCTCACCCACATAGACTTGGAAAGCGCTCTCAAAGCAAATGCCATGGAAACATTCAAATTTCTTAAAATTCTTGCCAAGAAATAACAAAATTGCCCTCATAAATAATACAAAAACACTTTTAACTGTAAAAAAAAAAGAAAATCAAGCTTCCCTCTTTATACAGACTCGTACATACATACACATTTCAGCCCATATTACATCAAATGTTAACGAACTGCGTTCATATCTAAGTAGTTATGTGTGAGTATCATTTTTTTTTTCGTTTTTTGGCATTTCCATAGGAAAGAAAGCTTTTAACGATTTTGTCGATTGCTTTTGATAAATTTTTTTTTCTTTTTTGTTGTCCCAACTTATTTTTTTTCATACACTTTCACTGTCATTCTTGAGATTTAATGCCACTTATTTACATACTTACATACATATGTGCCTACACATGAGCCGATAAATACACTTGGTTAGCTAATTTATGTGCGAAACGTTCAGGGATTACGTTAAATATACATCAACAACACAATGGACGTCGGCAAATATTCAACTGTTTAGCTCTTTGGATTTGCCTTTTCGACGCACTCAATTTAACTAAGAAGATATTACATAAATGAATAGGGTTAGAAGTCGTAATTCTCTGATTAAATTACCTCCATGGCTTAGGAAGACTTTTAAGAAATGAATGAATTTAATGGCAGTGAAATTTAAAAATCAAAATAAACATTGAAGTTAACTGATTTTTAACTCATAAAATATGAACGTTATTACCTAAGCCCAAGTACATAATAAGCCATAATGTGCCGTAGGCAAGGCCCAGCTCTTGAGATGTTGATAATTAAACACTTCCGGGACTTAAAGTAGCAAAATTTGACAGTATCTACCAGGTGTGTTTGTTGAAGTGTGCCGGTTTTACTAGTAGATGTCGCTAGCAATATGTATAAATTTCTATGATTTGGCATGAATGTAATTTTTTTATATTGACATTAACCTACAAAAATAAAACCATTTGTGAAACGCTGCTTCAACGATTCGAAAGGAAATCTTTTCTGCACCGAATTATCACGGGGGACGAAAAATGGATTTATTTTGAGAACTCGAAGCGAAATAAACCATGGCTTTCCCCTGGTGAAGCTGGTCCCTCGACTGCAAGGCCAAATCGCTTTGGCCGTAAGACAGTGTGGCGTGGTGTCCCACGAGTTGTTAAAACCTAGTGAAACGGTGAACACGGATCGCTACCGACAACAAATGATCAATTTGAATCATGCGTTGATCGAAAAACGGTCGGAATGGGCCCGAAGACATGGCAAAGTTATCTTGCAACATGACAACGCGCCGTCTCATACCCCTAAACCGGTGAAAGACACATTAAAAGCACTTAATTGGGAAATATTATCGCACCTGCCGTACTCTCCAAACCTCGCCCCGTCCGACTTTCACTTTTTCGCATCGATGGGACACTCCCTTGCAGAGCAGTGCTTCGCTAATTTTGAAGAAGTCGAAAAATTGCTCGTCGAATGGTTTGCCTCGAAAGAGAAAAAGTTTTTTTGGAATGGTATCCATAATTTGCCTGAGAGATGGGCAAAATGTGTAGACACCAATGGTCAATACTTTGAATAAAAAAATTTTAAGATTCCTCTGAAAATTAATTGTTTTCTTTATCGAAAAAACCGGCAAATCTCAACTTACACACCTGGTATAACCGAAACAGTCTCTCAAAATTTTTTTAAAATTTCAAAATATCAAAATACAGCTTTGAAACTAGAACATATGAATGTCGTAGTTTTTGTGTTGAGTTCAACAAATATCATAAGAACCCCTAAAACATTATTTGTATTGTATGTATGTCTGTAATATATTCTTTTCTTTTTCAAACGCTAAATTGTTGCCATTATTCAACTAAGAAAAATTGCCGTATAATTTATTCGAAGCTCAGCCGCAGTATGTAAAATTTTTCATTTGAATTTCCCATAAATAAAAATTACCTTCAAAAAACATTCACAGCAAGAAGTGAATTTGAAAAATAGAAATCAATATTGAAATACTAGAAAAGGTGGGAAGAAGAAAATATATATAAATAAGCAAAAAGAACTGAATACTTATTATAATTCTTGAACGAAGAAAAAGTAAGGAAAATTGGCAACGTTGCATTGAAAAACATAAACGACGTATTAAAGGCCTTGAATGCAGCAAAACTAATAAGCTGTAAATAAAAAATTAAAACAAAAAATTAAATAAAATAAGAAAGTAAGCATGATCCCGTGTTGTTTAATAAAATGAAGTTATCCCAAGTGACCTGAGAGAATTGGCAAAAGTTTTTAGAAATAATTAAATCATTATTGATAAGGGAAATATCTTCCTATGGCTCCTACAACAAATGTTTAACTCTCGCTGAACAAATGCAATGGCTTGCAGGAGAAATAAAGTCGTATTTACTATTTTTACGGGAAGTATACCTAGTGACTACACGAAAAGTGAAACAGGGACTATGCTATTTAGAAGAACCCTCGAAATTTTGTATCTTTGTCGAAAATGCCAATAAAATAATGGAAATTATCGAGTTTGATCATCCAGTCAGCACAGTTTTGATTGCCCAGGAACTAAACATTCCCTAAAAAACAGTTTGGAACCACTTGAAAAGATTGAATACACAAATATATGAACCAAATTTCCCATTTCTGAAGTGGAGGCTGACTGGCGCTGAAAAATTAATCACTTCCAGTAACATCAAATTAAAACGATCATGAGGTCGAAGGGCAGTGAGCCGGCACAAATGATCTCCAAGCCAAGTTTTACCGTCAGAAAGGATTTTTTGTGCGTTTTGAGGGATTGACAAGGAATCAAACTCCTTACTCGGACTGCCAGCAATTGGATTTATCTAAACATACTTTTATTTTCTTTAATTTTATTCACTTATTTTTTCTTTTTATTATTATTTTTTTTTTATTTTATTGTTTTTATTTTTTTAATTTATTTAATTTAATTTTTTTGTTTGACTTTATTTTATTTTATTTTTTCTTATTTTATTTTATTTTATTTTATTTTATTTTATTTTATTTTATTTTATTTTATTTTATTTTATTTTATTTTATTTTATTTTATTTTATTTTATTTTATTTTATTTTATTTTATTTTATTTTATTTTATTTTATTTTATTTTATTTTATTTTATTTTATTTTATTTTATTTTATTTTATTTTATTTTATTTTATTTTATTTTATTTTATTTTATTTTATTTTATTTTATTTTATTTTATTTTATTTTATTTTATTTTATTTTATTTTATTTTATTTTAATTTATTTTATTTTATTTTATTTTATTTTATTTTATTTTATTTTATTTTATTTTATTTTATTTTATTGATTTATCACAAATAAAAATTATTTAATTGATATTTTTTCTTCTTGATGCAAACTGAGCTGCCATCCTTTCTTTGATTTCGCTTTGTAATCAACATTTTGATAAAAATGTTTTCATGGCCTGCTTTTTTACACATACATACATACATATTACATTAAGAAAACTCATTTTTCATAATTATTTTTTCCATTTACCACCATTCATGTTAGCATTATAATCGCATTAATATGACGATTAAAATTAACTAACATTTCTCCAACTAAGTAAATGTGTTAATAGCGCTACATTAAAATCCGATAAACACCCTCAACGCTTACCACGTGTACCACACAAACACTACCTACACAGTGCTTTCGTTATAATTACAAAAATAAAATCCCGCACGCTTCATTAAGCATTAATACAAATTTGCAGACTTATGTTTCACAGAAAAAAAAGAAAAAAAGAAAAAAAGAAAATTTGAAAAAAATAAGTAAGAAAAAAGCTCCAGAAAAATAGGGATTGAGTGAGCTTAGCTTTGCGTTTAGCAAATTGTTCTTCAAGTCAAATGGCAGTCAGGGACATTGACTGTTTATTGTCATTAATTTTGCTTTATCTATAGCAACAACAACACCGTCAGTAATGCCTTAAGTAGTGACAGCTGCCAATGACCGCACGCAACCTGCCGCAGCCACAAAAGAAAACACTTTCAAGACAACTTGCAGCTAGTAATTAAAGCACGAATGCTTAGAGTTTGGTTAATTTTTTCCAACAAAACTTTTCTATACATTTTTCGTATCGAAACACGTTCTGGACCGGTCAGTGAAAATGATTGGCATGCTTAAAGTCTTACCTGAGCCAAGTGGCAGTTAAAAAACACCAGCTTGTCTCTGCAGCTAACCACACTGTACTTAAGCTAATACTTGATCTACCCGTTGTCAGTCGCTCATGTCGTTTGCCGAAGTTTAGTGGTGTGTTTTCTATTAAGCTTTCTGGCTAAGCTGGGTAATAAAATTAGCTAGCGGTTGTCACTTAACTGTCAAATATTGCTTAACATTTTAGCAGCTGCTTCAAGATGCTGGCAGCTCTCAAATTTTCAACTCTTACTCTCTCTTTGTCTTTGCTTTACCATCCTTACTACTCAGCTTTTACGGCTGTCCATTGGCTTTGTGCTCATTCAGCATCATTTGTACGCTTATCTGGAAGCGATATGACAACAAATCCTTACGACATTAAGCTGATACATACACACATACAAATACACACACAACTTCCAGTAGACATTTATAGCTTTGCTTAACAATCAGCCAACTGAGATATATGTATAAAAACATATGTACACTTGATATTTGCATAACATCAGCTACCGGGTTCAGGTCAAATTTTATGAGCACTTAAAA
>JAWMAG010000029.1:2672500-2732500 GCA_037013455.1 Ceratitis rosa
AAAATATAATAATTTAAAATGAAATAAACTAAAAAGTACTAAAATAAATAAAATAAAATCGAATAAAATAAAACAAAAACCTATTAATAAAAATAAATAAATAAAATAAAAAAAGAAATAAAATAAAATACACTAATATAAAAATATAATATTTTAAAATAAAATAAAATCAATCAAGATATAATAAAATAAATAAAAATAAAGTGAAATAAAATTAAGGTAAAAAATGAAAACAAAATAAAATAAAACAGAATAAAATAAGAAAATAAAATAAAAGAAAATTTATTTAAATAACAGCAAATAAAATTTAAAAATAAGCAAAATGAAATAAAATGAAATAAAAATAAAAAAATTAAATTGTATTAAATTAAATTAATTAAAATAACATAAAATAAAAAACTTAAATAATATCAATTAAATAACAAAATAGTATTAAATTAAATAATATAAAATAAAATAAATTAGAACAAAATAAAATAAAAAAAGGAAGTAAAATATGTTAATTAAACTGAAAATAATGATTTCTCGAACTCTTATTCGTTCGCTTCAATATCAGACGAAATATCTAACAAATGAATAGGAATGACCTTTGCATACCAATTTTGAATTCGTTAACAACAACTCTTTGGCTGTATTTGGCAAAAAAGCACTAAACAGCTTTGAAGAAGCC
This sequence comes from Ceratitis rosa, assembly GCA_037013455.1. Lineage (NCBI taxonomy): Eukaryota > Metazoa > Arthropoda > Insecta > Diptera > Tephritidae > Ceratitis > Ceratitis rosa. Next base: position 2,673,171 of record JAWMAG010000029.1, read on the forward strand.
AGCATAAAGAGCTTAGCAGTGATATCTTGTAATACTTAAATTTAAGTGTGGTGGGTTTAATATGATAAATGTATTGTGATTAATTAAGATTAGCTAATTATGGTGAATTTAATGTGGTGAATTAAGTATGGTAAATTTTTGGTCAGTGAACTTTGTTTCCTTGATATCTGATGAATTATCTGTTAGTAAATTATTTACGTGTATAGTAAAGTATGGTGAATTTGTTTATGTGTGTTGAATTATTTCCATATAGTCATCTAAGGCTCTGCGATTATAGAAAAGTAATGTTTAATTGTGGTCAATTTTAATGTGGTGAGTTAGGTGTGATAAATTTTGAATTTATCTTCATTTCAGCGCTCATGATTATGTCGACAGTTTCATTAACATTTTGAGCCTTTAAACTTTGCTTTAAACAACAACACAATTCAGTTGCATATTTTCGATGTGCTACATACATTTTTTAAGCAATTTCAGCTCTCACCATCAAAGTCGAATATATTGCTACTTTGGCCTTTAATCAACCTCACTGTGTATATATTTTGAGGTGAAGGATAAATTGTGCGCAACAACAAAGAAGCAGACAAACCTTGCGCTGAATAACAAAGAGGAAAAGAAGAAAAAACTGAGAATTTGTGATTTAAGAGACTAACACCACCTGCGCTTCCCTTCTACCTCTTCCACATCGCCTTTGCTACTGCAACGCGCATTAATTCAGCACAAAACATTGAAAATCTATAAAGAAAACTTAAGACAAACAAAAGAGCCCATGGTGCATCAACCCCAACCCATTTTTTTTTTTGCGCTAACACTGAAGAGGAGTAGCGCTTTCTTTCTTTCATTATACTGCTATACGGATCAGCCAGTTCATTTTGTTCATTTTGCTCGGTTCATTGGATTTTATTGTATCTGTTTTTTTGGGGCACGCGGTCAATGGACTCCGTAATCCATTGTAATGTCACTGTCAACATAAGGGTCGCGCGTATAGCCGTTCAGTTAATGGGTGGTAGTGTCGTAGTGTCGTTGGTGCGATGGAACACAACATCATATATATTTCTGTCATGCTAAAATATTTCTTTTAATGATCATAATAATAAGAAATTGTGAAAAGGAAAATATATATTAAAAGACATTACATTCAGCGTCAAGTGTACACAAATGGTAAAGTGGCGATAGCGGCTGCAGGGGAGAGGGACTGAGAGAGAGTAATAAAAAAATTCCACTTACATTCCATTCGCGATTCAACTTCACTCAGTTGAGTTTAATGAAGGGAGTTGCTACTGCCGCAAAGAAACGTGATATGAATGGAAAGCTTTGCCTCATGGTCAAAAAACTATTGACTTCTTCTACTAAACGATTTGTATAATATGTATATGCAAGTATAACTGCTGTTATTGGTATCTTCGTTGGTAAATCTGAAATTTATGCAGTGAAAGCATTTTAATTGGAGTAATTTTTTTGTTTACTTTCTTTTTTGTCTTTTGAAGTTGTTCCGTAGAACTGAAGAGCAGAAATCATTTCAACTACTTACTATTTGAATAATATTTCAGCTCCTTTTCTCAGTATCGACCTGCTGTGCTAAGGTGGCAGGGCACTGCTCATCTCTCCCTTGCTACAAAAACTAAGAATTACTGTCTTGATGATTTTCCAACAAATGGGGGCACCTACAATTTGTTTTATGTCAGCAAATACTCTTGGAGGGCTGGACAATTAGAAAAAAATTAGAAAAAAAGTTATTATTATTTTTGAAGTTTGATCAAACTCGGACTCCAACCCTGACTTTGCGAATGGTGGTCTGCACTGCTAACTACGCGGCTACTGCAAGCGCCAAGTATATCTAAATATAATTTCAGAAAACTCACACGTCTACGAATGGTCATGCAATGTAGTAAAACCGCTAATACTGTTCAGTGAAGTCACAGTCAGGTGGCAGGAACTCGGCGAACGAGTAACTACTGGGGCAAACTGGAGGCTTTTCAGCGGATATTCTCTAACCTTATTATAGAACTTCTGTATTAAATATATATTATATATAAGTTAACTCTATTTTCTGTTATGCAATTTCCACAAAAATCACCAAAGTGCGAATAATGTGAAGTTGTAACCGTTTTTATCACAAATTTTTACAGATGGCGGGAAAATCTGCTGGCAATTGCCATCCGTAAGAACTTTCCTTTCTGACCTCTGTTATTTCTTTCAAGCTTAAATAATTGCAATAACTTAAAACGCTTCAGGTTTACTTAATTCTGCGGTATTACCATAATTCATAACAAACTGTTCTATCAACCAAACTGTCATTAAGTCTCTTCTATGCAATGACAGCTTCTGACTCGGGCGCATAGGTATTCCAAGGACTGTACGACCGACAAGATAGAAGCGGTACTGTACTAACATTCGCATACATTCTGTACACGTCGTAGAGAAAATAGTTTCGCAGATCGGTTTTCATCAGTAGAGACAGTAGCAGGTGGTGTCCATTGGTTGAGAAAAAATAAACAAAATATATACTCCTTTTAAACCGGAACTCTATCAGCACAACAATCGGCGTAGCAACCAGGCACTGTCTAATGGTGACTCGCTATAAGAGCCGCAGCTGCGAGAACTTAGATGAAAAGGAGTCTTCTACTTTCCAGTACTCAGTGCGGCCCGAGCACAATTCCTTGATAATTTTTTCATCAATTGTATTTGGAATACTAGCTTTATCAAGTATTTTTTTGTGGGAAACCTCCAAGGTTAAGCACTACAATAACCGTCCGTTTGATCTATGTTTAACCATGTATCTACTTACAATCGAACAACAGTTTGATTGACCTGCTGATACGGCTAATCAGAATCATCTGATTTAATTTCGCATCGGATTTACATTATTGCACATTAAACCATCAATGCGCAATCGTTGAGAGCAGACAGAGGTGAATATCGCAGCTATTCACCAGTGTTAGTGATGACCGTGAATTATAGGTAGATTCAAATAAGGATTTTTAACTTTATTTATTTATTGCCCTATTTCAACTATATCCCAAAGCTCTTATAATATCGCCTTTCATATGCATATTTTCAACCCTATCGGCACAACACCTTATTACATACTAACATTAGCGTTTTATACTAATAATGTCATGTCCATATATTATGTGCAGAGTAATTTACATTAATTGCATAATTTCATGTGTTATTTTTTCGCCTTTTGGCTTCTAATTCCCATTATCAATATTTTACCACACCGATAACAGTAATCATTAGTGTTTTTGTAGATACATTATATTGTACACAAAAACAGTAATAACAGATAATGTAATAATTATTTTTTTACTGCTGTGTATGTATGTGAGAACGAAAAAAAAAATTAGACACTCTACTTCTTTGCTCTAGCGTGCATTTGCCTTTTTATTAAATATTTTTTATATACCAAAAAAGAAATTTATAAAAATTTATTGCGGAAAAATATAACATTAATAGAATAAGGTAATGAAAAATCTGGAAAAATTGCATATATATAAGTTTATATATATATATGATTCGTCTTCTAAATTTTTTTATCTTTTCTAAAGCTTTTTTATCAGTCTTGATAGCAAAAGTATTTAATTAAATAAAAGTAGGGAATTCCCATAGCGAATTCACCAACAATTCCCAGAAGGAGGACGGACATAACACTGGCCTACAAAATATAAACTGCTTTTTTGTCATATTGAAACCTATACCAGATTTTAAATGTATTTCAAAACTACAGGGTTGTATTTTAACATCTATAATACTTAACTGTCACACCTAGCACTACAAAAAAGTTTTATATATGCATACATAATTGGAGTTAAAAAATTCACTCGGAGTGCTTGACATTTTCCTGCCCGGGAGCGACCGTAGTAAGAATAATTAATTTTCTATAATTTTGGATAAGTAATGCTAACCACTCAGCCATTGCGGCCGCCATAGATTATGGATGACATAATCGTACAACTACTCAAGCAATTGGTAAAATTTCAAAGAAACTCGTAGAGGCTGGATCTGCTTCAGATATTTTAAGACCTGTGCATCATCAGTCCCAAATCTGTCCATTTCTCGACGTTCTCAAGAGCTGAGACTGTCTTACGGTACGTTATGGCACACTTTGCCATTGGACTTTCTCTCACATCCAAATAAAATCCAAATCACATAACAACTGAAGCTAGATGACCAGCTTTATCACGCCGTATGTGATTGGATGCTTTAAAAACAAGCAGCGGATGGAGATTTTTCGAACACAATTTTTTTCAGCGACGAGACACATTTTTCACTCGTGAGATACGTAAATAAGCACAATTGTCTCATTTGGTGCCCCGAATGCCCCGAATGTCCTCAAATAATTGAAAAGTGGCTATTATACTCGAAAAAATTACTATCGGGTGCTCTATTTGATCTGGAAGTGGGATTGGATCTACGGCGAGACTGTCACTGTCGAATCGGAGCGTCTTTGACTTTATTGCGAAAGTAATTTCCCGGTAGCGTAATCTCTCGTCTAAGCGATATCAACTGGCCACCACCGAGATTGTGCGATTTGATATATTCTGCATTTTTTGGTAGGGCTCCGCAAAAGTCCATCGTTATGCGGATAAACCTTTCACTCTTGAGCACATGAAAATCAACATTCGTCCAGTTATGGCTGAAATACCGCCCAATATGTGCCACAAACTGGTCGAAAAGTACCACAAACCGATTAAAGATTGCAAAAATTCGCAAGGCGATCATTTTAATCGTGTAGTGTTTCACATACAGGGTTATTCATTTTGCGGTTTAGAAAATAAATTACAATTAAAATAATTATTTCATGAAATTCCCTATTATTATAAATTTTGCGCATCGATATTATATGTTTATTTGCGGTTATTTTTGAAACTGCAAAATGAATAACCCTGTTTATTCAATGAATAAATATATACATATAAGGTTTCATTATGACTTCAAAACATCTATTTTCGGAAAAAATACAAAAATCTGCATTAAAAAAAATGGTTATTGCTTAACTTACAATAAATAAATTGGATTTTAATAATTACTTGGCTTTTGGTAAGTTCCTTCTAATATTGATAATATTGTTCCATTAAAAAAATATTCTCAATTCAGCCTCTCACTTTGGTCGTAACTTTCAGCACCCAAATTGTATTTTTAACAATTTATTACACCCCAAAGCTTTATATGAATATATACGTTCAAGAAATTTGTAGGCATAAGAACTTACCAGGCAATTTTTTCCTGGATATTCAGTTTTACTTCAAAGGTCTTAACTGATAGAGGAAGTTACCGCATTCGTGGACTTACAAATATTCCATCTCGCTGAGTTCCAGGAATTTTTCTTATAGTTATAATCACTAACTATCACTAATAGACCCAACTTTTATAATTTTTCTTATTAGTCCTAGGTTTATGAGCAACGGTAATAATAGGATGTCATCGCAGTTCAATAAAGGATGATTTTTAACTTTCTTTTAGCCACACATATACTAGTGTTGGATCCTTGGGCCATATCTTTCTAATATACAATAGTAATTTTTTCTGTCTCTACTCTGCCATCTATATATATAAAAGGTTTTGTCTTGAATGACTGAAGGATCAACTCACATTCTAAACCACTGGTCGTAGAGACCTGAATTTTGGAGGGCATGTTCAGCGTATGACGTAAATATCTGGACCTGAGTCCAATCTATTTTAAAAATTTGTTATTATCGTTTAATTTATATAAAATTTGGGGAAATTGTAGCATTGGGACCAAATTACCAATAAGAAATATTTTTTTCCCGGGAAATGGGCCTGCTCAAAAAAAATTTAATTTATTTTTAAATCGTTTGATTTACATGAAATTTGGTACATCGTTAATTGATATGGGAACATTTTTTCAAAGCCTTTCGATGCAAAACGATTTCGGGGATCACAGGATTTTTTTGAAAGTATCGTAGAATGGCCCAATGATTGAATGAAGAATAGAGAAAGCTCATCTTTTAGAGATAGTACTCGAAAATTACCAGAGAGGTGGGAAAAGTAATCACCACCGACGGACAATACTTTGAATGGTGTATTTTTCACATTTTTTTTAATAAAAAACAATTTTTTTGAACACAAACAAACGGACCGAATTAACAACGTGCGGCCGGAGTTTTTTGTAAGAGATTTCATTCGGTATTACCCCAGCTCACCTGCCTGTAATTAATGTAATTTCATAAAACATGTACATTTTTTCTTAAGAAACAGTAGGGCAAACAGCGGGATATAATACAAAACAGACAAGAAATGTAAATTAAAGCATAAAAGTAATGTTTTGTTTTTGTTTTTCTCTAATTGTAATGTTTTTTTTTTTTGTTTGAGAATATTTGAATAACACGCCCTACCTGCGGGACTTATTGCACTCTGCTGATTGAGGGAAAGCTAATGGATGTGTCTATGCATTTATTATGTGCACATACACATGTTTTGTAAATATGTAGAGCTTATATTTATATACATAATTGTACATACGAAAATATTATATACATAAAAAAGTGTATCTGAAAATGTATGTTATTCACAGCAAATGTCGGCCGACTCATTTATTTTATTTTATTATTTTTTATTTTGTTTTTCTTTTTCATGCTGCTAATACATGTTTTCTGAGCACAAAAAAAATCGTTTTACTATCACTGAAATTATTTGTTTGGCACATTTTTATTTTTATATAAACAATACAAAATTAACTCATACATTTACATATATATATTATATTTTCATATGTATGCTTCTCGCTTTTTATTTGCGGTTAACCCAAACAAAATTACTTATCATCGCAAACTAATTAAGCGAGAATAAAAAGCAATGAAAAAAGAAAAAAACTCTTTACATAAACAATTTCCACTTACCAGAATAAATACATATGTCGATGGACGATGGGTGGTGAGGCTTTATAGCCAAAGGCAGCTAATACCATAGATACAGCAGGTACAACAGGTAAGTGTGTGGGTGTGCGTTAGTATGTGCTATGAATGTGTACTCCATTAACGAATTTTGTCTGTTTCGAAGCATTTTTTCACGATTTTCAGTAAAAAAAAATTTTTTTTATTTATTATTTTAGTTGGATAATTAAAATCCCACAAAAAATGTATATATATATATACATAAATGCATATGTTTATCTTTAATTTCACCCTTTGATATATTATATTTATTTTATTACATATTCGTCAATTTGTATATATGTTTATACATATAAATAGGGTTATTTATATACTAGGCCAAGTAACAAGTCATCCATTATCTGCGCTAGATGACATTGGAAAGATGATATTTTGTACTTAAACAGGTAATGGGAAAAGTGTAGATCACTTAGCTCAGTATTATTTAAGCGAATGTTAAAGATGGATACTAGCAGAGAGAAAATACGCAAAATTCAACAATCCTTTTTCAATAAAGGCGCAAACTGAAGTTAGCCAGCTGAAAATGTGGAAAGTGTTTATTGTCCTGATGCTGTTACATTCAATCAGGCACAATTTCGGTTTCGTCGATTTCGTTCTGGTAATTTTCGGGTCCACGCTGTGGAAGACCAATTTTCGAAAATGTCGAAATAATGGAAATCATCGAGTCTGACCATCATGGGAGCACTGAAATTGAACATTGCACAATAAGCAGTTTTGAATCACTTAAAAAAGCTGGATACACAAAGGATCACAAAGAAGATGTATGGGGGTCAGATGAGTTAACGTGAAAATGCCTCATGGATCGAATTTCCATCTGCGAATCGCTTAATAAATCCTAACGAAATCGATGCATTACTGTAGCGAATGGTGACTAGTGATGAAAAGTGGATCACTTATAGCAAAGTCTAATGTAAACGGTCGTGGTCGAAGGACAGTGAGTTGGCGAAAATGGTCTCCAAGCCATGATTGTCGACGTGTATTTGGTGCAATTGGCAAAAAATCATCCACTATGAACCGCTCACTTACGGCGAAACTCTTGATTCGGATCTGTACTACTAGTGATTGGACCGGCTGAAGGAAACAAACACCCAAAAGCTCCCAGCTTTTGCCAAAAGAAGAGGAATTGTGTTTCATCAATATAACGTCAGTCCACACACATCGATAAGGACTCCCTAGAAGCTTCGAGGGATTGGTTGGGAGTGATTACCAGGAACAAACGGTCCATTGCGAATAATTTGCCTGGTGAGATTATCTTTAAAATGGCAAAAAGTTATCGAGAAAAAATAACCTACAATTTAAGACAAAAATAATGGTATCCTTTTTACTAGATCTCAATTTGTAAAGTTCTTGTACACGTACACATATACAGTTATTTATTTATTTAAGTGAAATCCATCAATTTTCACACATTTCGCACACAAATTTTCCAACTAGTTCAATGATTGTAGCTAAACAGCTCAAAAATTTGTTGTCACATAAATTTTAAAATAATTTTTCATTTCCTTTTTTTAGTTTTACACTCAATTGTTTAGTTTTTTTTCGTATTTAAATTTTTTTATTATTTGTTTATTTTCTTTTTAATTTATCTTTCAAATTTTAATTTTTTAATTTTAATTTTTAATTTTTCTCCTTTCCCATCTCAATTTTTTGATAAACAGTTTGTTGCTATGACTTTCAACATTTATTTTCACATTTTTCTTAATTATTTATTTTTTATTTTATTTTTTTTTTTTTGCAAATTTATTGTATTGGCATTGCTTGTGCAAAAGCTTGAATTTTGTTTGTTTGTAGAAAATTATAAAATTCACACTGTTCTCAATTTCATAGTAAATTCATATACATATATTCATATATTCATAGTATATAGCTATATGTAGATATTTTAAATGTGTTTGGCAGCGTGATGTTAATATTCATGAGAATTTGTTTTTAAATAATTTATGATTTAATTTTGCATTTTCTAACGCGGATTTTTTTTTTCTTTTTATTATTCTAATAGAACAAATCTAAAAATTGATGACTTCGGTATTTAAGTTGATGGAAATTCACTATACGACAAACCAACATTATAATAAACACATAATTTTATAAAAAAAAATTATTTTACATGAATCGCTGGCAAAATAATTTGCCTAATTTTGGGCTTCATCTTTAGCAAAAGTTTTAAATTAAATAATAGAATTCAAAACAGATATTCAATAATTTTTTTTCATTCTGCCTTCATCTTTTTTGGTACCGTGCGTTGCTCATTTGGCATCAACCAGGTTTTATTTAACTATTCATGATGCGCAGAGGCTACATGAAGTTGATAAGCCAAGCCAATGTGAGCAACCAATATTTTAGACCATCAGAAATAGTGAAAAAACACTCAGAGCTAAAATCATACCACCTTAGATGTGGATAAGCTGGCAGAGTCTGCCGAATCAAGAAGAAACTGGTGAAAATATGTGATAAATAGTACAACAAAACGACAGCTACAGGGGAGCTAAAGCTTCTTTAAGATATGCTCAGAGTTTCCAGTTGGTGGCTATATTAATAAGCAGAGCTCCCTAAAGTTTTGTGGATGCTTGAAATTACTAGAACAATATAGTACCTGTTTATTGAACATTGAGACTGCGATGAGAAAATTTTCAATAAACGTCGTAAAAGCTACTCTCTATGTCAGTCAGGTCTCATCTTCTGAAAACACGAAAAGCTGTAGGTACTGACAAAACCTTTTCTTTCTTTCAAAAACGATCAAACTTGTTGCCACAAAGCTTATATCGACGTACAGTATATACCCAGCGATCAGGTGGTAAGGTGATTTTTATCCCTGGGAAAAAGGTTGCTCCGTACAGAAGTCATATCGATTAATCCGTGACAAGCTTTCCGTTAAAAAGCTTGGATGCTTGGGTTAAACAACAAATACCCTTCGAGTGGCTGTCATTCCAACGACAGCACGAATACGTTAAAAGTAAATAAGTTGATACCGCTCTGAAGGAGTCCGGCTAAAAAATAAGAAAGATCTCAGCCCATCCCCTTTATATTATCCTCCAAATCGTTCAAGTATGTCGGAGTCGGTGGACGACTTTACAGAAGAAGTGCTGGTGTTAAACATCCGAAAGCAGTAAAATGAACTTGTCTATTTGTTATTGATGGCGAAAGAAGCAATACCTCAACAAAGACCTTGTAAGCCACCCGGTGGACAACTTACGGTCCCAAAAATCTTTCGTCGTAGGATGGAATGTGGATTTTCTGGATAAGGAAAAATTTAGTTATTTATTATTTACTTACATTAAGTAAAGGAAAGCGGATCTAGTTCTGAAATATCAGTGTTCGAGTCTTGGTTCTATCAACATCCAAAAATTAATCCAAATAAAAAATTAAGTTGAATTTTATAATTGCGATGGCCCCTCGGCAGGAAATGTCAACCCGACCGAGTGTATTTCTGACATAAAATATAAAAGTTCCTCCGTACTGAGGTGGCTTCGTATAAACTGTAGTTCCCTTTATTTGTTGGAAAAACATCAATACGGAAAAAAGCAAATTGAAAGAGGAGCTCGGCCAATAGTCGCTTCAGCAGTTACAAAGCGTCATATAAATATATATAAGAAACAAATCTTTCAAGGTCTTCAAAATTTGCTTTAGGTTACCATATTTTTTTGAATAATTTCTTTTGTGGTCTTGTATTAAATATTTAACTGGAATTTATATCAAACATTGCATGATAATCTTACCAACTTGCCTGTTATACATAAGTGTATAATAACTACAATTAAGACTTCAAAAAGTTCTAACGAAAATTTTAAACACTGCTCTACTCCTATTTCGAGTATTATACCATAAGCATATAGGTTATAAGCTGCTTCCTGTATGTAATTAAAATTTTCAATCAGCTTCTCGACTTATGTTTCGTGCGCTGCAGTGCACTGCTACTAATGCAACGGCATGACGCTCAGCTCCTTTACAATGCCATGCTTAATCACTTCGCAATTTTCAACTACAGTTGGCGAACACATACGTGTACGTACATGAACATATGTACAAATATTTATAAGTCAGCAATTGAGCTTACAATTACAGAGTACGTGCTACATGCCATTTTGGCATTAAAATGAGCTCACACACACAACAGCTTATATAAATATGTACATGTTAATGTTCCTTTATACATACGTGTACATGTATGTTTATATATGCGTGCATAATAAATGCTCTAAAAATTTACGTACATAAAAATGCATATTTGTAAATTCCACACGCATTGCGACAATTCCGTTTACATTTGCACACATTGCCACTTGATTTGTGCCACACGCACATGTGTAGGTCGCTGGAGCACACAAAAACGTTAAATAAAACAATATTGCAACAAATGCCACTGCAGCATGTAAAAGGTCATAAAGAATCGGAAAACTCTCCTGCTATTATTTCCTTTTCGAAATTGTAGACGTGTGTTGCCAGTGATGAGACGTTGGTGACTGCAAAGGAGTGGATACACACTTGCTTTAAATATACATACGTGTATATGTAAGAATGTGCGTATACTCATGTAACACGTTGCCACATGCCAAGCCACATATGCCACATGTCATATACTTTATCAAATTGCCGTGCATTCAACAATATTGCCACCGATGCCAATACAATTTCAAAGTAAGCACTGCAACGAACACCATACAACGCAACGGCATGAGTTGTAAAATTGGTATGAGTATTGAAAGATCATTTAAAATCTCTTGTAAAAGAGTTGGTGTGTTTTATTTATACTTTTTTCTTTCATTGCGCTTTATTTAATCTTAATTTATATGATTTGAAATTTTTCCCTTTCTTATTATTTTTCTTAATTTATTTGATTTAATTTTCAAGCCATTTGAAAATTTTCGATTTATTTTATTTTATTTTATTTTTTTTTTTTATTCCCTTTTATTTTTTTTTTTTTTTCTATTTTATTTTATTTTATTTTATTTAATTTTAACTTATTTTATTTTACTTTATTTTTTTTTATTTTATTTTATTTTTTTATTTTATTTAGTTTATTTTATTTATTTTGTTTTTTATATTTTATTTTATTTTATTTTATTTTATTTTATTTTATTTTATTTTATTTTATTTTATTTTATTTTATTTTATATTATTTTATTTTATTTTATTTTATTTTATTTTATTTTATTTTATTTTAGTTATTTTATTTTATCTTACTTTATTTTATTTTATTTTATTTTATTTTATTTTATTTTATTTTATTTTATTTTATTTTATTTTATTTTATTTTATTTTATTTTATTTTATTTTATTTTATTTTATTTTATTTTATTTTATTTTATTTTATTTTATTTTATTTTATTTTATTTTATTTTATTTTATTTTATTTTATTTTATTTTATTTTATTTTATTTTATTTTATTTTATTTTATTTTATTTTATTTTATTTTATTTTATTTTATTTTATTTTATTTTATTTTATTTTATTTTATTTTATTTTATTTTATTTTGTTTTATTTTATTTTATTTTATTTTATTTTATTTTATTTTATTTTAATTTTTTTTTTTATTTTTTTATTTTATTTTATTTTATTTTATTTTATTTTATTTTATTTTATTTTATTTTATTTTATTTTATTTTATTTTATTTTATTTTATTTTATTTTATTTTATTTTATTTTATTTTATTTTATTTTATTTTATTTTATTTTATTTTATTTTATTTTATTTTATTTTATTTTATTTTATTTTATTTTATTTTATTTTATTTTATTTTATTTTATTTTATTTTATTTTATTTTATTTTATTTTATTTTATTTTATTTTATTTTATTTTATTTTATTTTATTTTATTTTATTTTATTTTATTTTATTTTATTTTATTTTATTTTATTTTATTTTATTTTATTTTATTTTATTTTATTTTATTTTATTTTATTTTATTTTATTTTATTTTATTTTATTTTATTTTATTTTATTTTATTTTATTTTATTTTATTTTATTTTATTTTATTTTATTTTATTTTATTTTATTTTATTTTATTTTATTTTATTTTATTTTATTTTATTTTATTTTATTTTATTTTATTTTATTTTAATTTATTTTATTTTATTTTATTTTATTTTATTTTATTTTATTTTATTTTATTTTATTTTATTTTATTTTAATTTATTTTTTTTTTATTTTATTTTATTTTATTTTATTTTATTTTATTTTATTTTATTTTATTTTATGTTATTTTATTTGATTTTATTTTACTTTATTTTATTTTCTTTTTTTTTTCTTTTATTTCATTTCATTTATCCTATATTTTTTTTATCTTTAATATGTTATTAAATACTTCACCGAGCGCGAACACTAACACTTTCAAGGCAAAGGTGCGCACACGTACCTTCAAACACTCATACATACTTTTTAGATTAATTTGTACTCTACTTTTAACGGTTTCGCCGCGTTGTGACTTTGTACTCTTTCACAGTTTACTGCTTTAATGTCAAAGTGTCACCAGCCCCTGCCACCACAATAACCGAACTGGCACTACCACAGCCACTTCCACTTTCCGACTCACTCACTCATATGTTTATGTTAACGATGCAAATGCACATATTTGTTGTTGAGCTTTTTATGTGGCAGAGTCACAGACGATGCCGAATATACATATGGATATTGAAAGAAAAAAAATTGTTTTAATGCTGTCTATTTCACAATTCAGTCGCCTTCGTCCAACTGCCGAAACATACGTCTGTGCAGTAACGCGTCGAAATCCCTACTAAATGGAAAAACCCGGTGAAGGCAATAGCAGGCATACCCGTCAAGGCGATACGCACGGACACTTGTGGCAGATGCGGCGCTCTGCTTTCGGAGAATTGTTTTTCGGAGCAGCAATAAGGAAAATTCTTGTAGTTTTCCGCTTGCATTGACCGCACAGCTCTACAAGCTGTCTGATGGCAGCTGGCCTGGGCAAATCAGCTGGCGAATCAAGCAAGTGGTTTTCGATGCTCTCTCTTGCTCAATGTTTCGTTAGTTTGAGAGAGTTCGATTGCTCTATACTTGTTTACCTTTCTCCCGTTGAGTGGTGTGAGGGGGTAGTCAGGCAACTGTCTGTCTCTGTGTTACTGGGACATACCATACCTGGATGTTCACAGACATTCACCTATACAATTACGCTTAAGTACGTATATGTTGATATTTATGATATTACAGTGTGACAATCCAGAAAACGAATTCAAAAATTTAAAATAGTAAAATAATAATAAAATGAAATGAAATGGAAAAATTAATGAAGTAAAGTAAGTATAAAGTAAATTCAAAATTAAGATATATTGAAATATATTTTCTTTCAATAAAATATATTAAATTAAAATAAAATATACTAAAGTAACACATTATTAGTAAAAATAAAAACAAATTATATCAAATATAACAAAAACCACTAAAAGAAAATACAATATAAAAAAAATTTAGTAAAGTAAAGTAAAATAAATCAAATTTAATTAAAAAGTATAAAAGATATAAATGAAATAAAATAAAATAACATTAAAACTTAAAACAAAATAATATAAAATCAACTTAAATAAAATAATAAAATAAAATAAAATAAAGGATTATAATTGAAATAATTTAAGAAATGAAAAAAATAAAATGAAATAAAATAAAACAAACTAAAATAAATTAAAATTAAATTAAATAAACTATAAAAAATAAAGCAATTTAAATTTAAATAATAATAATGAAATTAAATTAAATAAGGCAAGTATGAAAAATAAATTAAAAGCAAAAAAGTAAAATAAAATAAAACAAAATAAAATAAAGTAAAATAAAATATAGAATATAAAATATATTAGTGAAATAAAATTAAATTAGACAAATTGTAAAAAATATAACAACTTAAGCTTTAAAACATAAATAAAGTAAAATAAAATTTAAAAAATGAAAATAAACTTAAATTAAATAAGGTAAAATATAAAAAATAAAATAAAACAAAATTAAATAATTTAAAATAAAATTAATTCATGTAACGTATTACAAAACAAAATAATATAAATAAAATTAAAGCAAATTGAATTAAGGCAAAATATAATAGAATAATATAAATCTTAAAAAAAAATTAACTTAATTATTGTAAATAAAAAATAGAAATATTAATAATAATAAAACAAATAAATAAAGTGAAATAAATTAATATACAAAAAATAAAATAAAATTTATTAAAATAAAATAAAGGGAATTAAAATAAAATAAAATATTATAGAATTAAATAAAATAAATACCAAAAAATAATAAAAAATAAACAAATAATAATATTATTTAAAATTAAATTTAAAATAAAATGAAAAGTTAAAATAAAATAATTGTTACACAATCGCTTACTCTTTTCTATATAATAGTTACAGTTATACACATGTAAGTCAAATATTTCTGTTATTATAAATGAATATGAAATTATGTCATGATTTCTAAAATGGCCAATTTCTAACAAAGTTCTTAGTTAATAATATTATTGGTATGAATATAGTGCATCTAGACTTTCCACAAGTTTCCCCCACCTTCACAGCCAATTAAATTTGTCAGCCTTATCCCACTCATTTATTATCATATTGTTTGCCTATTTTGGAAATTGATATTTGCATGATATATTAGCTTTGCAAGTTGCAAGTCGTTTTGTTGCATTGAAAATGCAAATGAACTAGCTGTTAACCTTCGGTGTCGGTTGGCAAGCAGACCAATCGATCTACGCCACTCTGTGTTTGAACTACGCTGCGTATACGTCACTTTTGCATTATTTTATATCTGCTGTACTTAGTGCATGTGGCTGCCATTGTCAATGTGTACCTACAAATTGTCAGTGTTGGCTTTAATTGGCTGAAATGACAGTTGATCGCTTTTACATTTGCATATTTAAACACTTTTCAATTTCATAAGTCAATCACTTTCCAGCTCCGCTCTCTGACCACCTAGCGTTTATTACCCATGCAGGCACTACCCCTCCGCTGTTAACAGTATGTCACTTTCATTGCTGCGATTGTGTATTCCCCACAGTTGGACAGCTTGACTCTTTTCATAATAGTTTGTATTTTAAATTTAATGGCATTCTAATGGCAAGCTTAAATTAGTATCTGATTTATATGTACGTATATTTCTCTCAAGGGTAATTTTTTATACACCAAAAAATCAATATATGTTTTTAAATGCAGATATGTAATTTAAATTGTAATATAGAAAAACCCATAGTATATTAAAATAGAACGTGTTCGGTATAACGGTGGTGACGGATAAATCAGTTGAAGCGATTTCGATTCTATTAAATTTACTTTTCAGACCTGCTGTATAGAAGGTTTTCCGATTATAATGTTTAGCTCGTATGTAAAAGAAATGTCCATACAATGAAAAATGATTTTCTATCAAACTAATCGTACTCGCTAGTTGGCGCTGCTGCCAAAACAATCCTAAATACTACAATGCATATGTAACTTGACTTAGTTTATATATATATATACCAGTTGAAGTCTGCTGGTTTTACTAGTAGATGTCGCTAGCAATATGTATAAATTTCTATGATTTGGTATGTATGTGATTTGTATCTATTGACATTAACCTACAAAAATACGCAAGTCACATTCCGCCAAAATAATAGCGTCATATTTGTTTACCTCAGTGAATATGTCGAGTTTCGTTCCAAGTAAATCACATTTGCGGCATTCGTTGCTTTTCTTATTTCATCAAAAGAAAAAAGCAGCTGAAGCTCACCGGTTCCTGGTAGAAACTTATGGTGAACATGCTCCAGTGATTAGAACATGTGAGACATGGTTTTGTCAATTTAAAAGTGGGGATTTCGATTTGACAGACATGAACATCCGGTGCAGCGAAAAAGTTCGAAGACGAGGAATTGGATGCAACAAAAATTGGCAGAAACACTACATGTGACTCGAGGAGCAATTTGCCAACGTTTAAAAGCCATGGGAAAGATGGGGACGAAAAATAAATTTATTTTGAGAACCCGAAGCAAAAAAAATCATGGCTTTCCCCTGGTGAATCTGGCCCATCGACTGCAAGGCCAAATCGCTTTCTGTGTTTGGTGGGACCAGTGTGGTGTGGTGTACTACGAGTTGTTAAAACCTGGTGAAACGGTGAACACGGATCGCTACCGACAACAAATGATCAATTTGAATCATGCGTTGATCGAAAAACGGTCGGAATGGGCCCGAAGACATGGCAAAGTTATCTTGCAACATGACAACGCGCCGTCAAATACCGCTAAACTGGTGAAAAACGCTTAATTGGGAAATATTATCGCACCCGCCGTACTCTCCAGACCTCGCCCCGTCCGATGATCACCTTTTCGCATCGGCGGGACACTCCTTTGTCGAAAAATGGCTCGACGAATGGTTTGCCTCGAAAGAGAAAAACTTTTTTTGGAATGGTATCCATAATTTGCCTGAGAGATGGGCGAAATGTGTAGAAACCAATGGTCAATACTTTGAATAAAAAAAATTTTGAGATTCCTCTGAAAATTAAGTGTTTTCTTTATCGAAAAAACCGGCAAATTTCAACTAACACACCTGGTAATTGGCGCTTTGTAACCGCTGAAGCGATTTTTCGGCCGACTTAGCTTAGATCAAGTCTTATTAAAATATTTATGTAAGTATGTTATTATTTGTTAAATATATTTATTATGTTTCATTTAAAAATAATAATTAAAATTTATTTCTACCGGAAACACATACCATAGATGGCGCTGTGATCGAGATATTCATTTTGAACCGCAGTCCGATATAAAAGCCTAAAGATCTGTGTAATATTACAGTCTGGCTACAAAACTAAAAAAAGGCTTGTAGAGAAAAACATTTCTTGAAAGTATTGCCACCGTTTTCACGTTTTATTAAACAAATTTTATACGGTAAAAAAATATTACAATATTTTTAACAATACAAAAAAAAACTAAAATCCGTTACTGCAGCGTACAGTGGAAAATATTGTTTAGGAGAGTTGTCACCCTTTCGAAAATTCGTATCTAAAATAGTTTTATATATATGAAATTTTTATCAAATCGTTACAGTTAACGTAAGAACAATAAAAACGCTCGAATTTGTAAAAGGATTTGGAGAAGAGTTGCCACCTATTTTCAAAGTCTTAAAATATTTTTTTCAAATCCTGTTTTTTTTTTGAAAATATTTTTATGTCAGAAGAGCTCAAAGATTGAACATGTCACAAAAAAATAAATGAAAAGTAAATATTTGAAGAAGAAATATGCAATTTGCATGTTTTCGTAATTTTTTCTAACTGGCTCCGATCAAACACTTTTTAAATTTCATTTAAAATTGTATTAAACAGGTAGGTTTTAATAAATTTTTTAAAAACAGATAGTTTAATCGAAATCTAACATATTAACTTTGAAAATAAGGAAAAAATAATTTTAGTTATAAAATTTCAATATTACATATACGTTAATATTATGTATACAATTTCTTTAACTGTTTTGTCATAGAAATAATTTTATTTTATTTAATGGATTTTGTTTGTTCACTCCTTTTTACTCTTTCAGTAGAAATGACCTTTCTGTACATTCATTTTATGGCATTAATATTATGTGCTTGTAATAATGACGTCATTAATATACACTCCATATGTAAAATATATGTGTGTTAAAACACTACCATTAACCCCTGAGCATTTCATAACTGACTTCGATAATGAGTCGTATAAGTATACTCATTAATATTTTAGTCAATACCTATGGCATACATATATTATAGGTATATGTACGTACAAAGCGTTGGCTACCACATACTATAAACTGCCTTCACGTATGATTTCACGTATCCGTACATATATACTCGTATACATATATGTATATGTATGCAGTATATTTTAATGTGTGAATTAATGTGAAAAGTTTTACGAAAACGGAAATGACTGAAGACACGCAGTTTTCCAGCATATGTTTTCCGTACATAAGTACAGATGTATGTATGCACTAGTGAATGAGTAATTTCCTGCGTGTATATAAAATTGGTAGGTACTATTGTCTAAGTTTGTGGGGAATATTTTGATAATACAATTTTTAATCTATTCTATATTTGTTAAAGTTACTCTTCCAAGAGTTTCTCTCAAATGAATTAATATCCATTATAAAAAAAATTAGTTTCTATAGAAGCTTTAATATATTTTTTAGACTTACTTCACTCGTGTTTTTCCTCTAGTATTCTTATTGACTTTTCAGTATATCTTTCTTCTTCTTAATATTATAAATTTTTAAATTGACATTTAAATAAATTAAATACTTAAAATTATTTTTACAAGCTTCTTTTTATTGTAACATTATTGGTCCAAAATTTTCAATTTCTTATTTTACTAAAAACTAAAATTAACATTGACGCAAATGCATACCGTAGCGGTGTCTGTTACTATCGGCATTCTACAATTGTTTTTGCTTTCAAGATCAATTGGCATGTTTAAAGGTTTGGCGCAATTCAGGTGTGGTCTCTTAAAATTTTTAATATACCTGCAATGGTGAGTTCAAATGTGGTGAGTTATTTATACGGTGAATACAGATGTGGTGAATTTATATGCGGTGAGTTCATATGTGGTGAGCTGTTGTGGGGTGATAGCATATGCCGTTAGTGATGAATATATGTGGTGAATTCGTATGTGGATAATTTTAATGTGTTAACTTCCGAAATGATGAATTGGAAATTGATGAGTTTCCATCACCTGCAGATATGCATGCATTTTTATACAATGCTTTCGCTAGCTAAGAAATAACCAGGGATCACAAGGCGCTATATCCGCGAAATATGGTGCTGGACGTATTTATTCGATCCCAGATATCGCAATAAACTTATTCGTTCTTTCAGCATTGTGGGATGGCGCATTGCTATGATGTAAAAAGTAGCGCGGCAAATTTCTTCTTGTTTTCCAACAAATTTGTGAAAGCATTTGGTAAGCACTCTTCGGTATGTCATTTTGCAGTTACCTTCTGAGCCTTTTCCAGTGGAAAAGCAGTTACGATTTTAGATGGAGTGAAGTAAACTGACATCATTACTTCTGCTGCTGATTTTTGTTGCTTAAATTTTAAGGGTGGGTTTGCTCCTTTTGGGCCCCAGACCATAGACTACTAAGTTTTCTAGACTGACCCTTTTCGAATTTGTTTAGGAAAAATTAAGCAAAATGCACTCGAGCCTGTTTTTAGGCCTCTTTTAAAATTCGTAGTACCCATCGAGCAGATTTCTTAGTGCATCCCAGATGATAACTTAATATCCGCAATACAGCCGTGACATACAAGCCCAATTCATTAGCCATCATTTCTTGCGTCAATCGTAGGTCTTCGTCAATTTTGGACCTCACCTGAGCTTCAATGACGTCAACAGTGGAAGATTTTAGTAGACTTTCTCATGGCTCGTCTTCTACGGAAAATTGTCCAGTCTGGAATCTTCGGAACCACTTAGAAATAGTCTCTAAAGACGGTGCAATCGTTCCATATGAAAGTAGGCATTCACTGAATATTTGTATTGGCTGTAAATTACCCCAAAACCCGAAGAGACTCACATGGCGAATTTTTGTTTACGTTTGAGGTGGAAATTCGTCTGACCTATCCTTAGCTATCTTGAGTTTTCTCGTCTCCATTTTAAACGATCATTCTAAAAGTTGAAATGAAGACTAATGAAGTAATTGCAAAGGATTTGGTAATTTTAGATTTAACAAACACAAATTAAAAGTCACCAACGCACTGCTAACCGTCTTAATCTGATTCTAAAATTATTTTCAGATGGTTGAACAATAATCACAAAATAGTCCAAGTGGCTTTAAGTAGTGCTGGAAAATTACCGGATTTCTTTAAAATTTGTCCTGTAACATACCCAAACTGATACTGAAATTTCGGAAAATCATTGGTCCGAAATGCAGCAAAAAATCGAGTTACATTCGAATTGTCTTCGAAACGAGCATAAGCTATGAATAAATGCTCTCTCTCTCTCTTTGAAAAACAAATTTGTCCCCATGACGACTGTAGAATGGAGTTCATAATTCCTTTACTAAAGGACACTCCCAGCAGGGCCTGTTGCTCAAACGACATGGTCCTCCAGCTTTCCAACGTCCTTCCAGGTCTTTTCTACCGTCGATTCAGTGCACAACCTTTAGACTCTTTCTATGCAGCTAAAAGTCACAAATTCCGCCGTCCGGAGTGGATTCTATGTAATTTATGATCAAATCATAAGCTGTTCAGGGTTCAGCGTTCTTACGCGATCGGTCTCGTTGCAAAGCAGTCCGGACTGTTACTAGTATGTTGGATGTTACGTTCATCCTTCAGGCGCGCCCATCAGTTAGTTGGGCGGGAGGTGGAAAACACTAAGGCCGTCGATCAAGTGGACGTTGCTTCCAGTGGAACGGTTCCCGTTATCTTCCGAGAAGCTTACTGGAAGCCGATCAGCAAATTTTTTAGTTCTCATTGTGATAGCTTGAGCATATTTAGTCAGTTTTTGGTACTAGTTTTATACCACTTCGTTTTTCTATAATTTTTGACTACATTGATCGATATTAACTCGCACCATCCATTGTCCAAAGAAATTTTAAATCCATGTATATATGTATATAATAATCTTATGTTCGTATATAAACTTTCGCAAATCTCCAAAAGTTACCTTTTAATATAAGATCCTGACTTGAAATGCACCATGTCGTTCCATACGTTAGTCCGAGTTGCTGCGAACGCCGCCGAATCAACTCTCCACGGCCTTCACATTATCCAATAATGAATGATTGGTTTCAAGATGGGTGATGGTGCTGCGGATAGTTCGCTCAGTAGGCCGATTATGTTGACCATAAGTTGAGCGAAGCGCGAAACATATTCTTTACAGAACGTGAGTTTTCGTAATAAAATTGAACGATTTGTAAACGTTGTTCAGGCGTTAGCAGGCTCAGCCGTCTTTCCTTGATGAAATGCCAAAACATACTGAACAAAAATAACATTACAGCTTAACACCACTCACACGTGATCTGTCAAAAAAGTACCTCTACTCAGTATTCTGTGAAGGCCAACTTGCATATGGAACGATTACACCATCTTTAGAGACTATTTCTAAGTGGTTCCGAAGATTCCATACCGGACATTTTTCCGTAAGGGTCGAACCCCGAGAAAGTCGACCAAAATCTTCCACTGACGACATCACTGCAGCTCAGGTAAAGGCCAAAATCGACGAAGACCTACGATTGACACAAGAAATGAAATGGCTAATGAATTGGACTTGAATGCCATGACTGTATCGCGAATATTGACTTATCATCTGGGATACACCAAGGAATCTGCTCGATGTCTACCATGAATTCTAACTGAGGCCTAAAAACAGGCTCGAGTGTATTTTGCTCAATTTTTCCAAAACAATTTCGAAAATGGTCAGTATAACAACTTTAGTAAAGTCGTTGCTTGTGACGAATGGTGGTTCTATAAGTACGATCCAGAAACCAAACAGCAGACCAATGTGTGGAGCCCAACAAGAGTAAATCCACTCGTAAAATCAAAGCAACAAAAATCATGATGCCAAAGTAATGATGCCAGTTTAGTTCACGCGATCTAAAATCGTAGCTGCTATTCCATGGTACACTGAAGAGTGTTTACCAAAAGTTTTCAAAAATTTGTTTGAAAACAAATATATCATGACAACGCGCCATTCCAGACTGCTGAAATAACGAGTAATTTTATTGCGATCTCTGGGATCGAAGAAATACGTCCAGCACCATATTCTCTGGATAAAACAATTTATAAGGAAAGGTCTCTAACAGCAACAACTAGATAATTAATGCGGTTAACTGATAAGTTTAAAAAGTAAGATTTTGAAGACTGTTTTCTGAAGTGGATCTATAGGCTTAAGAAGTGCATTGAAATTAAAGGCGAATATGTAGAGAAGATAAAAAAGAACAAAGATTACGAGTAAATACAAAAATATTTTTTTATTCTGGTCACCTTGGCGAACTCTTGTTAATCCCCTCGTATATAAATAGGTATAGTGAGGAACTTGGCTCATACAAACATATGTGGTAGGTTATGGCACCCAATTGAAATATTATATTATAAGCCAATGAGCACATACATATCCTTTCCTATATACAACTCCTCCGAAATGACTTAAACGCAAATCAACCGAACTGCTAACTTCATTAATTTTTAACCGCACAATATCTGACACCGCTCCGCTGTGGCACCGAGCTATAACAGCCAACATAATTTATATGATACATATACACTTTGATACACAACAAACACCGCTTTAGTCACCTTGTGAACATGTTACCATACACTCTTAATGTTGCCTACAAAACGCCAAGAGCTCGGCTATGAATGCTGAGCGACTGCAACTTTATTCACTGCTGACAACCCTCAAAGCAACATTTTTATCCAATTCATTGCTCACGCTGCCAGCACAACACATACACGTATATACATATAATATAAAGTGTAGCTGCTTTGAATAGACATTTTAATTATGTATGTACATACCATATAACTGTATGTGGAGGTCATTGACAATGCCACACAACACATTTACCCATATATTATATGTACTTACTTTTGATCCATATGCGGGAAATGCCCTATATATCAGTAGATGGCAACAGTTAAGAGACTCAGAGATATGTGTTTCCCATATATCTGTACATATGTGCTATTATAATTTGTATATTATATTATATATGTGTGTTGTTGTCATAATGTGAATTTAGCTGAACTTGCCCATCTTCCACATTAACGTAAAGGTTGAGGTAGACGGAAACTGCAGCACCTGAAGTGCTTTGGTATGATCAATACATACAAACATACATACATATCTATGTATATACTTGTACAAACACGTGTATATATAGTAATAATTCGTAGTGAAACGCCTTTTATGCTTACATACGCGCATATCAACATTTGTAGGTGTACGTATGTATGTACGCTGGCATGCTGAAACGCCATCTCACGTGCTCTATTGACTGTCTGTCTGCGCTGTAACATGTTAATGCGCTGTTATTATGTTCCTCTAATGACTTCTGGTAACGCAAGCACCGCCCCCACTACCAACATCAGCGTAAATACTTCGTCATACTTCCCGTTACCTTCATACCACATGGCGGAGTGTTACAACATTAAAAGAGGACTGAATCTCGTGGCAAGAATGGTAGAGAAAAGAAATTTAAATTTTATGAAAAAAAGTGTTTAATAAATTTCCTTATAAATTTTCTTTTGAACTTATTCATCTTCATTGACGTAGTCACTGCTTGAGCAATTATAATCGAATTAATAACTGCGCCCCAGACCTTTATTTACTAAGAGTGCCAGTTTAAGGCATTACGTGAAGCTAGTTCCTTCTCCACCTGAGGGCTTACACTTCTTCCGTCTCCACATCAAGTTCTGCACCGAATAATTTCAGAGCGTAAATTCAGAGTTCTTTCGTCAAGCAAGATTGAATAACGTAGTTAGTGTAACATCTATCTCTTAATTCTCAGAACTAAGTCAATGTAGTGGTATGCCTCAAACAGCTCGTCGTACCGCCATCTACGGTATTCAAAGACTCCTAAAGCCCACTCTTTGATTATCGGATGGGAATGATTAGTGACTTGTAGAGTTTTGCTTTCGTTCGTTCAAGAGAGAACTTAACCTTAGCACTACCTACCCAGCCCAAATTAACACCTGTTCGCAAGAGTGATAAAGGTCTATAACCTCAAAATTTTGTCTGTTTGTTTGGTGAAAAGAGATATTTCGTTTTATCCTCGTTAACCTTGTTTCCATATTCAGTCCGGAGCTTCTTTATTCAGTTCTGCAGCTCGTATTATTTCCTCCAGCGTTCGGTTGAAGAAGTCAAATGATGAAGAGTTGCTTTATCTAAGGCCTTTTTTTGCTACTAAAATGACGTAGAAAGATCCTTCCCATTTCGAATTGCGTTTTTTGTTTTTTCAGCGTTAGCATTTACAACCGTGTGAGTTTTGCGTGATTACCAAACTCAGTCCTAGCGGCATAGAGGCACGTCTTTTTCGTGCTATTGAATGCAGCTTGAAAATCAGTGATAGTCCCCCTGATACTCTTTAAGCTTTCAACAAGCATGTTCGTAAGGTCCCCTTTCTATGGATTAGAGATTCCTATCCTATCTTTCAGTAAATCATACGCTCTCGCCGCTCCTGTTCTTCTTCAAGCGAGTAATCTCTTTCTGTAAACCTTGTCCTTGTGAGGACATTACCATCGCCTGAAGACTCTGTTTCACATGGATCAGGTATTACGCTTTCAATATTATTCAGAAGGCTGGATAAATATTTCCTCCACGTTCTGGACATCAGTCACCAAATTACCTCCTGAGTTCCCATATGGGTATACTTCTCGAGCTTTTTATACTTACGTATTTCGGTTTCCTTGTTTATAGAATTGTTGATAAAGTGCAAGTCGAGTAGAAGACCGACTGACTGTTTCTTTCGACCTTGAATCTCATATAAAATATTTTTGAACATCCTCGTTCTCTTCCGTCGGGGCGTGTCCGTAAATCAGCGAAAAGCCGAGACAAAAGTTTTGCTTACCTGCCGATTATGGTGAGGCGTTTATTCCAAGACTCGGCGACAAAATGTCTTTACCACACAGCACACATCAAACAACAGACATTTGCGCACAGTAGTCGATTTCAAAAAAAAAAACCATCTTCTTCGGTTCTTGTCTCAAACTCTACTTCAGCTCACACTCAAATGGAAATTTTGTGGTCACTCGAGGGTACTTGGTCTAAGAACTCATGCTGCTTGGACCATACGTAAAAGAATTATTTCTGGCCACTCCCACGTGGATAACAGCCAAAATCTTTCCTCACTTTCGTGGACTTCTAGTTATATGTATGCTTCTTCCGATAAACAGAATCATTGAAAAAACAAGAAGTAGTCCTCTGTGACACATTTCAAGATATATTTACTTCTGCGATCTTCGAAGGCAATGAAACATAATCCGTATTAAATAACACAACTAGCTACTCACTGCGCTTACGATTGATGGTCATGAGTGCAGAGCCTTAAACTTAAAAGACCAAAAGACTTAAACACCACGAGCTCTCAATCACCTCAACTATGAGGATAGGATGTGGAACTCTGCTTCGACTCTAAGTTGCTGACAAGAAGGAATCTTTCCTGGGTCAGACCTGTTAACGCAGAGACTTGTTTTGGTGTACGCCACATGCATCGGTCTAGATTTTTAAAAATTTGGAAAAGATCTGTGACGATTGGATTAAGCAGCAAATAACCCCTGAGCAACTGTCACTCCGAAAGCATGCATACGTCAAAAGTATATCAGTTGATACCGCTCAGTTATTTACTTAGAAGGTACTTTTAACAATGTAAGCACTGTCAAGCAAGAATCACGTCAATTGTCCCAATTTGAGCAATATGTGGGCAATATGGGAAGAAGAAGGTGTCAAACACATGATGCACTCCGCAAGGAGGCATCCTTTCTCCAGTTAGTCCAGTGGATAATTTTTAAAGTAGTATTTCATGCAGATGATCTTACCATCCTATTTTTCGGAAAACATTCCAACCGACTATCAAAACTAATAGAGAGGACGCTTGAAATTGTAGCTGATGGGAACGAGAGGAACGGACTATCAGAATACCCGGAGAATCTGAGATCCACTTCTTTACAAGAAAAACGAAAGTTCATCAATTCAACGCACAATCTTTAAGAGGTAAAATTATGATTCCCTTAAACTCTCTTAACGGCGTAATCATTGATAAAAAAAAACCGTTGTAAAGCGCTCGCAGTCTGGTGGAGAGTACTAAAGAAGAAGTGTCATATTAAATCTTTGGAACACGTGCAACGTACGTTGGTATAGTAGACGCGATACCTCAACTAAGGCTCTAAAAGTCATCCTTGACATTAGGCCAATTAATATTCAATCTTTGTTTGGAAAATCACTAGCAGACATTCGGATTCAGTCCCCAAGTTGTGATGAACATGACAGCTTTCAGAAAACTATATCAGAACTCGAGCTAAACATGAAACCAAAAAACCTACTCCTTCCCTAGAGAAAGATGGACATACCTAATGCGGCCCATCACAACGGAAACTAATGGGTAAGAATATGAGGCAGGGTTCTCCTGTGACTACCCAAGAGCCTCAAACCTTTCACCGTAGGACGTACCAACAAATTATATTGGGGCAGCGGAGATTATAGAAAGACGGGTCGGTTGCTCCTCAGATATCATCTCCACATAACAGGTAATTTGAAATCAACTAAGTACAGAGCATGCAAAGAAGATGACGAAACGCGAGAGCATTACCTTTATGAGTGTGCGGTCTTCTGCCAAATGAGACATCACACCTTTCACGGTGTCTCCAGATTCAACATTAATAAGATAAGCACATATGGTTTGCTGTCAGGTCGTCAATCTCCCGTTTCAACCAACCAACCAACTAACAGGACTACATGTAGCGCAATAAATTAAGCTCCTACCCAACACATCGATCTAAAAGCCCTGCAAGATTATCCACCTTTAGACTCAAAGACCCTTTGAATTTATACCTTCTGATCGAGCTGAAATTTTTGATAATGCCGTTATTTCTTCTCAAAAATACTTGCCACCGAGAGCAGGTATGACGAAACCAAAGTTTTACATTTTTGTTAATTTCCACACACCTACCACACATACATACATACATTCATACATACGAGAAACACTCAATTGACATAACGGAATGTTGACATTTCGGAATGGTATGCAATCATGTGTGTGTGTGTATGTGTGTGTATGTGTGTGTGTGTGTGTGTGTGTGGCTGAGAATGACGAGTAAGTGCCATTTACACTACCAAAAATATTTTCCACCATCAAAACAAACATAAACACAAACACAAACACAACTATAGGCAAGCGAACGAACGAATGAATGTCAATAGAGAGAGATAGATAGAGTGGGGTTAAGAAACTCAATGACAAAAAGGCAAAATGGCAAAGGAATATGAATTTCCTACGCCGAACGAATGGAATGTGTTGATGTTGTTAAATGCTTGATAAATTATTTATTTAGCACGATGGGTGGTTCGAAGACTCGTGGCTTGAGTTGAAATTGCTCACTCTGCATTATATTTTTTCTGCTTTCTGAAGTCTCTGCAATGGCTAGTGCACTCCTGCTACGTGCTCGGCATGCGAATTTCGTGTGAGGGGCATAGTTAGTTAGTGGCGGCGTTTAGCAATGTCTATATTTATATATAAAAGGCTGTTTTCCGGTAATTACTGCTATCACAACTCGGATGGTATATATAGATTCATAAATACATACATACATACATATAAACATGCATCGTCAATACTTATGCCAGCATCCACTTAACTGTCACTTGGCTCCGACGCACCAAAAGCGCAAAGTAATATATTTATATATGTATTTTGCTTTGATAAGCATTGAATAAACATAACTGTGGTTGTCTTTAAAGAGCAAACATACATATTATACATACATACATGTACATATATTTGTAATTATCACGCCTTAGGAAATTGCAGTGGTTTTATCACTTCATTAGAGTTAAACAAGAAAGCTTT
This sequence comes from Ceratitis rosa, assembly GCA_037013455.1. Lineage (NCBI taxonomy): Eukaryota > Metazoa > Arthropoda > Insecta > Diptera > Tephritidae > Ceratitis > Ceratitis rosa. Next base: position 2,701,587 of record JAWMAG010000029.1, read on the forward strand.
TTATAGCTGCCAGACGCAATTCACTTGCTTCTCTATTGCCTCTGTGAACGGCGTGACATGACAAGGCTTCGCAGACTACTAATTCTCACGCCGATGAAGAATTAAGAACTACACGTTCTGCTTTGCTGCCGTTTGAGGGCATTTTGTATGTAAAGGGTGGTTAAATTTTCAAGGGCCGATGTTGATTTTGAATAAAACACAAACTATTTAGGAAATTATTGAAATTTCATTTTATTATGATATATTGGTATTACTCAATTATGTATGTTACAAAATATCGGCCAAATGAGCGCCGCGACCTCGGCGGCACACCTCCATACGATGGTCCAAATTTTCGATGACGCTGAGGCATAATGGAGTTTCTATGCCGTTAATGTGCCGAATTATCTCATCCTTTAGCTCTTGAATTGTTGCTGGCTTATCGACGTACACCTTTTCATTCAAATAACCCCAGAGAAAAAAGTCCAACGGTGTCAAATCACATGATCTTGGGGGCCAATTGACATCGCCATTACGCGAGATAACACGGTCATTGAATTTGTTGCAAAGAGCCATTGTTTCGTTAGCTGTGTGGCAAGTGGCACCGTCCTGCTGAAACCACATATCGTCCACATCCATATCTTCCAATTGTGGCCATAAAAAATTCGTTTTCATCTCACGATAGCGAACACCATTCACAGTAACTGCCTGACCGGCCTCATTTTGGAAAAAATACGGCCCGATGATGCCACCAGCCCATAAACCGCACCAAACAGTCACTCTTTGTGGGTGCATTGGTTTTTCGACAATCACTCTTGGATTCTCATTCGCCCAAATGGGGCAATTCTGTTTATTGACGAATCCACTGAGGTGAAAATGTGCCTCATCACTGAAGATGATTTTCTTCGAAAATTTTCATAATAAGTCTGGATAACTTTAACACGTTGTTGGATTGTGTATCTCTCCATGGTTCAACTTGAGTAAGTCTGAAATAGAGAAATGTCAAATTAAATTCGGAAAAAAACTTGGCGTTTAGGTGTGGTTCACATTCAATATCGGCCCTTACAATTTAACCACCCTTTATGTAGAAAGTTCTTTGGCACCGGATGCATGGCAATCAATACAAACTCGCGTCGATAGTACAGAGACAGAAGATAGGAGTAATCTGCCTTTATTGAGGTGCTCCATCTTCCCTGGTATTTTTTTCCCTATCCCCTTGTTATCTTGCTGAGCAAAACCCGTCTTGAGATTGGTGGCCCTAGGTGAATTCTCCTCAAGAACCTTCGGTCCCAGCTAGAAATTTAAATGTATGGGGAAAAAATATACCACAAAGCCTCCTGTTATAACTGGGCAGGTTGACGTAGGAAAATGCCATACCCCTCTGATATTAGAATATCATCGCCGACCAACCTGAAATTGCGGATGGAGTGAGTGCCGGAGTCTAATGCGAGTAACTAGATCTGAGGCAACCTTTCAAGAGTACTGCAGCAGCTTCCAGGCGGAAGTCTTCGCTAAAGAGAGCTGCTTAGATATACATATATCAATATATCAATATATATATCGACAGCCAGCTGGCAACTAAGACACTAATCTCACATCGTATTGCATCAGAAAATCTACTCAGAGGCAGGGAAGCAGTAGGCAGAGTGACCAATGCTGCATGCATACGTTGGCCACCAAGTTTTTTGGGCGAAGAAAAAGTTGATGAGATTGTCCAAAGTGCCAACCGTTTTGCCAGTACAGAACCTGTACGGAAAATGCTAAAGTCGTTCAAAACGATCCATAATGAAATTTCCGAAAGAGCTGGGTGTCGGATCAGACATGCAAAAACACCAAGATCAAGTGCAAGAGTAGCAACGAAAATATCTACTTCTTACTTACACGTTTACATATAGATTACTGGACAGTTATTGGCTTAATGACGGGTTATAACCTTCTGGCATCCCAGGAGGAAGATATGAGTGAGCTATTAGAGCAACTACTCTGTTTCTGTCCGGAACTTCACAGTTCAAAAGACTAAAGGAGGCTTCAAAATTGAAGCTCTCTAGAACCGCAATGAATGAATTTGCATCTGGTACTGCAAAGAACACACGGGTGTATGTAAGGCCCATCAGACGTCCAGAGTAGCCTAACCTAATTTAATATCATGCTAATAACGTTCACATTTCTCTTCACTTACAAATTCTGAAATTTAGTAGAGATGGGAGTTTCGAGAAACGAGTCTTTTATATATGATTAAAGTAGGTTACGACTTCCGGTCTTAGACCGAGTGCCCGCTGGGTAGCCAGAGTGAAAACCCAAACCTCCCGTGATTGTGCAGAAGGTTTGGGAGAACCAGGTAAAAGAAAATCTGCTCCAATAAAAAAACACGACCAGGTGGAATATCGGTTTCTTAATTGGGAAGGAGCTGCTACCCAACTTGTTGTACGACAAAAGGCTGACACCATCGCCGTCCAAGAATCAAAGAAGGTGGGTCTACTCTATCTCTTACAAAGATCATGTAAGAGACACCCAGTGTAAAATAACGCCTCGGCAAAATAAAGATGTGACCAAATATGACAGACACCACCCCTTTACACATAGGTTTCAGATAGAAGCTGCCTTCAATAGCACCAAAAAGAGCTGCATCCTCGTCGCTATGACACTGTCCAACATCAAAAGCTCTGTAAAAGTCCTTTCTTGACTAGTAAAGACCGAACTCTATAAGCTGCTCACCATTCCTGTCCTGCTAAATAGCGCAGAAGCATTGACGATAAAGACGACACTAGCAGTTTTCTCTATAGAGTCTCGCGAACGATTTGGAACGATGAGCTATATGCGATATACGGGAACTTTTATATAGTCCAGCGAGCAAAGAGACAGCGGCCACGTAGTGTAAGTTATGCTGTTCGAATGTATGAGAGCAGTGAAGCACCGCAAAATATTCAACGCATTCTCCGCCAGTGGAAGTAAACGGTTGAACATACTGTAAATATCAGATACATAAGTGGCTGGTTCCACTTCAATTAGGGCCAAATAGCAAGGAGAAGGTGTGATTAGAGCGCTATTGCTGAAACCCCGTAAGCGATACCTACGCCAATGGAGAAGAAGAATGATAGCTTAGGCTTGTATACAATTGAATATTTTCACATTGCGTACTCACACACGGGAGGCCAGAGTTGGAGTCCTGATCTGTCCAAACATTTACAGTTAAAGAATATTAATTCTTCTAAATGCAGAGGGCTCCTTGGCAAGGAATGTCAAGCACTCTGAGTAAATTTCTTATATGTAAATAAAAGCTTCTCATAAAAATCCATCGGCTATTCTGAGGCTGCTAGAACAAGCTGTTAATCGCTCCATAGAAAATAATCTGTTGTTTTTTGTTGTTGAGCGGTTGTTAATGCAGATTCTCCCATATACTCTGCTATACCAAATTGCGATGAGCGTCGCACTCGGCTCAACTTTCAGCCCACATACAGTTCTCGGTTGTCCTATTATTCTTAAAAATTCTACATAAGTATAAGCAACGTTGCCAATTTTCTGCTCTTGACTAGTCATCAGTTCCATAGCCGTTTCATTAGATCATTTCATCATTTTGGCTACGTTGTCAGTTTTCACACTTTTTAAAAGAAAATCACTTTATACTGATAGAGTGTAATTTTGAAAAGAAATTGTAGCATCAATTTAAATAATACTTACATATACAACAAGAGACTTAAAGCAACAAGCCCTTTTATGTTCATCAAATATAACTAATTCAATTCAAAAAATAATGTAACGAACAAAGTGTGCCAATCAAAGGGTAAACGCATTTATGCAGACAAAAATTCGCTCTCTGCGAAATTATGTAAATTTTGTGTGGTAAATAAATCGAATTATGGTGTCAGCAACATGTTGCATGGAAAGCAAGTTACTTACGAGTATATATGTACATATATTCGACGATGCAAAAATGCAACCTTCCATATATATCTCGTAGCTTATATATATGGAAGGTTGCACGTACGCTTTTATATTCACGGAATGGGGGATAAGGGGTGGAAATAAAAAATAAACAACAAATTATTTTTCCTTTTCAATTTATTCACCTGCAAGACGGACGCATCAGATCTTTCAATTAATTTGATTATACATCGAGACTGTCTGCTTCACTTTATCATAGGTGATAAATATTTTACCACTCTGCTCTTTATTCTTTTCTGGAAATAGGTAATAATCACTCGGAGCCAGGTCTACGCTGTAGAGTGGGTGATTCAAAATCAATCAATCAATCCATCAATCAACGTATCCGGTTCTAGATATGCCGTGAGTTTTCGCGGCAGCCATCTTGCGCTGACCTTAGTTAGTTATATAAACTCGTTACTCGATGATGGAACCCTGACCAAACACCTTACCGAATTTTTGCAGACTTCGATACATTTGATTAATATTCGATCACATATCGGGCGGTATCCCAACAATGTCGTGTCTTATCTGATTGGGTCTTTGAAATGCATGAAAAGGTACGGAATTTCACAGAAAAATCATCTTGACTGATATGAGCTCCATTTCCACCTCGATGGTTACGTCAATAAGCAAAACTGTCGCATCTGGGACTCGGAAAACCCAAGATTTATTGCTGAAAAGCCTCTCCATCCTCAAAGTGGAACTGTTTCGTGCGTGTTATGGTCCGGTGGGATCATTGGAACTTACATTTTCGAAAATGAGCCTGGACCAACAGTTGAGGTGAATTGATTCATCATCGGGAGATGATTAATGATTTTTCATGCCCGGAATTGGATGGTATTGACCTTGACAACGCTTATTTTCAACAAGACGGGGCTATGTACCACACATGCAACAAAACTAGCGATCTTTTATGGGAAAAGTTTCCGGATCGTATTATCTCTGGAAGAGCTGATCCCAATTGGCCCGAAATCTTTTGATTTAACACCTTGCGACTTTATCCTTTGAGATCATCTGACAGATAAGATCTACGCCAACAGGTCAACATCGATTCAAAACCTCAAAGATGGAATTCGTGAAGCAATTGAGGTCTTATAGCAGCCGCTTTGCGATTTCGTAATGAAAAATTTCATTAAAAGGAAAAGGTTCTGTAAGCCATTTGGCTGATATTGTTTTCCATTATTAGTGGCATATCATAGTGTCATTTTTCTTTGAATATGAAAATCGCATTGAAAAACCCTATACTAGTATTTTAAAGATAAAGTAATACCAGTTCGTTATTTGTATGGCAGTTCACCAGTAACAGGAGTAATAATAATTTCTATCACAGTGTGTTGTACGCAAAATTTATCATCACTATAGCCGAGTAGCTAGTAGAAGTCAACTCTGTGGCGCACAAGGTCCACAGTTCATGGATTGCAGCTATTAAACTCATATCTATTTTCATTTTAATTTTTCTTTTGGGTGAAGAATGAGTTAAGCATACGTAAATGAACTAGTATTTAAATAGTATAAAGCTGATGCATAGGTGGTCAATTGATAATTGACAGTTCGTAGAGCAACGCTGTGTAAATTGAATATGAAGTAGTTGGTGCAAAAATTCAAATTGAATTCTAGTTTGCAACTAGTATTTTTTTCTGCAGTGCTCTATTGGGGTGAATTCTAAATATTCTATAATTGTTTTATTTGGTAAATAAAAACACATCGCAGCTAAATGATGAAAAATGACTTTGCAGTTCGAAGGAATCCCAGGAAAAGTAATAATGTTCCTTACATCCTTAACAATAATGTATCATTCACTAAAATCCAGCATTAAACACAAAACAGATTAGAAAAAACCATTTTCGCGGGTTTAGGGTGGTCCAAAAAGATTTTTTTTTTCTAAACCATAAATATCTCTTGAGACGATGGCCTTGGTTTTATATTTTTGTTAAACCCCTAATACTTACATTTAAACTTTGAGATATCTATAACTTTTGGAATGATTCTGAAAGGTATTAAAAATACTTTCTCAGCAACCCTTAAAACCATGTTCCTCCGAAAAACGTGTTTTTTCAAACAAATTTTATTTATTGAAAAAAATCAAAGTTTTTGAAAAAAAAAATTGTTTTTCTTAAATGGCGGCCCTTAAAATTACTGCTGAAACACGTCCCTTTAGTTGGTGAGTGACACAATGACAGTAAAACGAATCAGCTGAAAGTAAAAATCAAAACGGTTTCTTATTCTGTATCACATTGGCTATGGCCGGAACTACAATGAAATGTTTTCACCAAAAAAAAAAAATAATATAAAATATAAAAAAGGCATACTTTTTAATTTTTTTACCTCTTTTTCAATTTTAATTCCTTATAAATTTTTTTAAATAACAATAAATATTTTTAGTTGTTGTACCAACCATAGGAGTAAAATGCCATTTACTTCATGCTGATAAGTTCAATAGGTTCTAAATAAGAGTGTCACCCAGTTGAAAAAACGTGGTTTCGAGAAAAATGCGATTAAAGTACTTGATCGGCCGGATTTACTGCTTGGCGCGCTCCGCCCTTCCCTCTTCTGTTGGCGTTGGCGCCACTTACGCGATTATAGCCGAATCAATTATAGCGCGCCATTCATCTCTTCTTTTCGCTGTTTGGCGCTTGTTGGAAATGCCAAGTGAGGCCAGGTCACTCTCCACTTGATCTTTCCATCCGATTGGAGGTCTTCCTCTTCTTCTGCTTCCACCAGCGGGTACTGCATCAAATACTTTCAAAGCTAGAGTGTTTTCATTCATTCGGACGACATGGCCTAGCCAGAGTAGCCGCTGTCTCTTCATTCGCTGAACTATGTCAATATCGTCGTATAGCTCGTACAGCTCATCGTTCCATCGTCTGCGGTATTCGCCGTTGCCAATGCGCAAAGGACCATAAATCGTTCGCAGAACTTTCCTCTCGAAGACTCCTAGAGCCGACTCATCAGATATTGATAACGTCCACGCTACTGCGCCATATAGTAGGACCGGTATAATGAGCGACTTGTAGAGTTTGGTTTTCGTTCGTCGAGAGAGGACTTTACTTTTCAATTGCCTACTCAGTCCAAAGTAGCACCTGTTGGCAAGAGTGATTCTGTGTTGGATTTCCAGGCTGACATTGTTGTTGGTATTAATGCTGGTTCCTAGATAGACGAAATTATCTACGACCTCGAAGTTATGACTGTCAACAGTGACGTGGGAGCCGAGTCGAGAATGCGATGACTGTTGGCTTGATGACAGGAGATATTTCGTCTTGCCCTCATTCACTACCAGACCCATTCGTTTCGCTTCTTTATCAATTCTGGAGAAAGCAGAACTCACGGCGCGGTTGTTGAGGCCAATAATGTCGATATCATCGGCGTACGCCAGCAGCTGTACACTCTTATAGAAGATTGTACCTTCTCTATTTAGCTCTGCAGCTCGTATTATTTTCTCCAGCATTAAATTGAAACCTTTTTGCGGGGGTCGTCATCAAAAGGGGGGTCTCACATCCGAGGCTTAAATTGGTTTTTCATTGGGTTGTTGTTTCATGTGGTGGGTTCCAAACCCTACGCACAACCGCATGGGATTCGCCTTCTCACGTTAGCTCGCCTCCAAACGGATGTTCGTTGGCTACCCAGGGGATACGTGGTCTAAGACCGGACGTCGTGAGCTGCTTGAACCATATGCACAAGAATCGTTTCTGGTCACTCTCAGGTGAATGGCAGTCAAAAACTTTCCTCACTTGCGTGAACTTCTGCACATGGCCCCATCCCCCATCACTTTTGGGACTAATTTTATATTATTTCCAACAGGATTTTGTAGCCATATACAAAAAAAAATTCCATTTTTTAAAAATATTTCAGAGGAACGTGGCCTTAACAGCGAGCTCCACCTTAATTCTGAAAAAATTCATGAGCATTTTATTGAAATGAAGTAAAAAGCTATTTTAGAAAGACGGCGCCTAGAAGAGTTCACTTTAGAGCTACATTATAAAATTTTTTGCGAAATAAATTGACCTTCCCCTAATGTGCTCGTCTCGTTTGTTTTTTTTTTTGTTTTTTTTTTTTGCAAAAACTATTTATACCACAAAAAAATCTTTCTACTTAAACGCTCTTATCTATTTTCGTATAATTTATGCAATTTCCTTCACTTACACATTGTTTGTTGGTCACTTAAGTTTGCACTCAATTAATATGTACATATTTAATATAGAAGATGTGATTATCTTTCAGCATTAACTTTTCCCCTTCAACACCTTTTCAGCTTTCCGTCACAACCACTGCATAAATATATTTACATACATAATTTATTCAACTAATTTATTTGCCCAACGACGTGGAGAAAAAGCATGAAAATGCAAGCGTGTAACCCGAAACACTATCAAATCCATTGAGTTCCTGTTACTAACTAATCAAATATGCACCCCACTTTTCGCACAACCACTCACCCTTTTCATATTCTCCCCCACTCTTGAGTATAAAGTATGCTTTGTAGTTGGCGGATGGACAGGCTTATTCATCGGCTGGATAGTGGTTTTCAATCAATTAAGGCTTGGATTGAAGTAAGACAATTTTTAGCTTTGATTTTGCGGCATTTCTTTTATTTTATATATAAAACGGTAGAATATATTTTGGAGAAATGAAAATGGAGAATTATTCTTCAATGTGAACAGGTTAATATGTTTGGAATGAAATGAAAGTAAGCCATGAGAATATTATTATTCTTCTTCCTTACTGGCGTAGACACTGTTTCCGCGATTATTGCCGAGTTAGCAACAACGCGCCATAAATTCCATCTTTTGGCTATTTGGCGCCAATTAGAAATACCAAGTACGGCCAGGCCCTTCTCCACCTGGTCCTACCAACAGAGTGGAGGTCTTGCTTTTCCTCTGCTTCCACCAGTTGGTACTGCACCGAAAACATTCAAAGCTGGACTATTCCGAATCTAGCTGGAATATATCTTGTACAGCTTATCGCTTCAACTTCTGCGGTGTTTGCTGTTCCCAAATTGTAGAGGACAATAAATCTTACTGAAAACTCCTAATACTGACTCAACAAATGATGTCATTGTAAATGCCCTCGTACCATATAAAAAGGCGGGAATGATGAAGCGACTTGTAAATTTTGGGTTTCGTTCGTTGTCTCAGTTTTTTTGCCTATTCAATCCAAAGTACCACCTGTTAGCAAGAGTGATTTTGCGCTGGACTACCAGGTTGACATTGTTGTTGGTGTTAATAATGGTTTCAAGATAGGCAAAGTCATGACTGTCGATGAATGTTTATTTCAGGAAATATTTCGTCTCATCCCTGTGCAATACGAGATCCATATGCCTCGCTTCCCTATCTAGTCTGGAGAAAGCAGAAGCCATGGCGTGCTTATTGAGCCAAATGATATCCATATCATCAGCGTCCGGCAGCAGGTATACATTCTTATAAAACTTTGTACATTCTTTATGCAACTCTTGACTACGAACAATGCACCTAACATTTCCCTACGACTTGCAAGAGGAGGTAGACTCAGAAGCTTTAAACGGTTGGTATAGGAAGGCAGGTTTATCGTAGAGTTCCATCGTATATATCTTAATGTAAAATGAAAAAGTTGTTTTGAACAGACTCTAACTTATCGGAATCAACTTGATAATTGGGGTTTCATATCAGTCTATGGCGAATAATTTGGCTGATGAAGAATTGACCTCAAAATAGAAGGCTGTGATAACCGAAGGTTCCAGCTTTTTGTCAATATGGTATACAAATACCTAAAATAACTAATTAAGTGCCCTTCTTTTTAACATGTTTTTATTAAATTTTAATTTTAATAAGCAAAGTTTTTACTCATTTTTAATTTTTTGTTTGCATGTATATGTATAGCATATGTACGTCTGATGTATCAAATTCAACTAACTACATAAAATCCAACAATAAATTCATTTAAATGTAATTAAATGTTTAAACAAACAATATGATTTAATTATTAAAATAAAGTTACATTTGAAAAAATGTTCAAATTGCAAGTAGTAAATAGTTTTCCCAGAAATAAGTTAATTTTTCAATTAAGCACATTTTTTCGTAATAAAATTTTTGCAACCAAATACAACGATGGGTACGTTTGTGTATGAAAAAGTGTCGGTTATTTCAAACAGACATGTGTCTACACGTATATGTTTGTATAAATATATATATATATATATATAAATAAACATGTATATATTTGTAATACCATCAACCTGGCAATAATTTCCAAATAAATTTTCACGCCACACAGCAATAAAAAAACAACAACAAACTATTGCTACATTTACTTATATTTACACATTTTTACGTACGTACGTGCATACAAGTTTGTAAGTTGAAAATAAACGCAAATTAAATTAAATCAATTTTTATTGCTTGGTTTCGTATTAATGAGTTTTAAATTACATACGGCCTAGAAACGAAAACGCAAATAAAATTAAATAATACCAAAATTGTAGAATAAAACTAAATTTGTACTATAAAGCTAAATGATATAGCATTTGTTTGTAGATATTTTGCTGGAAGCATTTATAAATGTATAAAGATTTTTCGCGAGGAAAAAGCATTGAGTAAATATTTTTTATTTAATTCAAGTTTAAATATTTACTATATTATGAAATGTGTTCATTTAGATAGAGCTTTTCAAAATATTTCAAGGAAATAGATATTTGTATACTTTAAAATATATATTTGTTTTAAAGCCTTTGTTGACTATCATAAATATTTATTTCCTAACCATAAAACCATTTAGAAATTGGAAGAACGTTTCGCCACAAACAAAATACGTTTTCATTGCTAGAATTTAAAGTTTTAATGTTTAGATGTTAATGTTTAAATAAGAAAATAAAAATAAAATTGTTTTTCACTAAATTCATGTATAACACTTTTCGCTACAGTACAGCGAGTGTTTTTCAAAAATCAATAGAAAAAAACAAATCCTACAGCACAACATTGTAGCGCACGTGACAGGCAAACTGATTGCCATATAAAATAAACAATACGCACTCGCTTAACGGCACGAGAGGGTTAGAAAAATTGTTATTGTGGTTTTACACTATTATCGCACTGGTTTATCTGACGTATTATTTGGCTAACAGCGTTGCGTGTCTTCTTTTATTAATGAGCTGGCTGTGTTCTTTTTTTCATTTTTTTCTTTTTTCCTTTTCTTCTTTACATTATTTTTGCTTTCTGTAAGTGTACCATGCATTTGAAAATTTTTTATTATATTTTTATTTGTTGTTGTAAGGCAATTTTATTATATATCAAATCACATGTAGTCAATAAATTGTGAATTTTTGTAGACAGCGGGGCGTATGAGTAACATTTCTCATGTGATATACGTAAGTTAAAAGCAATAAAAATGAACGCAAAATTAACACTGTGAGCAAGTGAAGTTAAAACAGAATCCGTCTACTCAAATAAATTGTTAAATATATGAACTTAATTTTGTTTATTACTGTTAGTGAAAATCCCATACAAAACAACACAGAAATGTTCATAGGCAAACATTTTAGTTACTCATACGCACTGTATATTAACCATATGACCTGTAACTTAGTATATATATCCCTCTTTACATAAAAAATCCTCAAAAAACACAATAAAAATCTGATAACTCAATCTAATTATATGTTAATAATAATATCGAAAACTTACTAATTTCATCGAAAATAATTTAAATTAATATTTTTACCAAAAAAATATGTACATACACGTATAAAAAAAGTTGATTTTTACTATCGAAAAACGTTGTGCTTTCTTGTAAAATTTCCGGAAGGTTATTTCCCATCAAAAAATGTATTTAAATAAAATGTGGCGTATCCTTACAGAAAAAATTATAAAATTCTATATAAATTTTAATGATGAAATAAATGATTTTAATACAAATTTCAGTAAATTAACCTTTCACTGAAGTATAATTCAACCAATAATATTATGTATGCACACTGTCGTGTCAGGCAAAATTTTTTAATTAGATAAAACCTTTATAATTCATTCTGAAGCTTAAAATCTAAAAGTACATAATATTTTTTTTTAAACTATATATTAAATAATTCAAATTGACTGAAAATTTCACTGGTAATCTTACCTATTGCTTACTTTACTGGCGTAGACACCGCTTACGTGATTATAGCCAAGTTAACAACATTGCGCTGTTTGGCGCCAATTGGAAATACCAAGAACAGCCAGGTCCTTCTCTACCTGGTCCTTCCAACGGAGTGTGGGTGTTCCCCGTCCTCTGCTTCAAGCAGCGGGTACTGCTTCGAAAACTTTCAACTTCCATGCTTTCCCACCATATAGTAGGAGGGGAACGATGAAGGAATTTGGTTTTCGTTTGTCGGGAGAGCACTTTTTTTTCAATTACCTACTCAGTCCAAATCAATTTCAATGCTGAAATTATTATTGGTGTTGATGTTTACCAATTAGTACTATTAAATTAATAGAAGAATACGTATTGTGTACAGAGTCTCAATAAAAAAAAATAAATACCAAATTAAAACAAATTATTTTATATGTAAATTCAATTATCCCAAACAGTCCAGTCATCTTTTATATCATATTGTGGTTGACAGAATCTTATCGAAAATCAGGTGCGACGCTTGTAGAGCTCCAGATACCCGGGTGTCGAGCATTGTGAGCAGCTCGATACTCCCTCGATACTCGTTCGTTGCTCAACTGCTCAAATGATAACTTGAAATTTTTCAAATTTCAATTTTGTTTGTCAAAATTTTGATTTAAAATGCTCAAAAATGCTCGAAAAAGCTCAAGTTGCTCGAGCTTAAACTCGCAAATTTTCCAGCAATGAGCAATGTGTTGTTGGAGAGATTTGAACGGGCTGACTATATAAAAAAGTCTGGTAGGATGCTTTGAGAATAACTGAGTGTGGCGTCGTCTGGTAAGATGTGATGCGTTGATTTGAACGGGCTGACTCTATACAAGAAAACATGGTATGGCGCTTTGGTAGGGTACTTTGGGAATGGCTGAGGGTGACGTCGCCTGGTAAGATGTCGCCTGGTAAGATGTGATGTGTTGTTGTAGAGATATGAACGGGCTGGCTATATCTAAGAAAGGCTGGTAGAGTGCTAGGGAGATAACGTTATATCTTCGTGCGTTATTTTTGATATTGCCACTGGACTTGGTGGTACTTGTATATCAGTCGACAGCTATATCTTCACTTCGTTTAATGGATTTATGTATCACATGTTGGGATACTCGAAAATATTAGCTAAATACGATTTCATACCAGGCTATACGGGCTGGCTTACGTTAAACTCCAAATTAGTGCTGAACTGTCGCCAATCTCTACAGGAAATGGCCAAGCAGAACACACTAGCTCCCACATGGGCCCCTGGTCATAGGGACATCGGAAGAATTTGTTAAGCAAGGTACGACCAAACAGATAATTCTGTATAAAGTACGCAGCATTAATATGCCATTCTCCACTTGTCACTCTTAGTTCTCAAACCTAACCACGGTAGTTTATGTATACTAGGTAAGCTCCTTCAAAAGACTTTAAAAGGTCTTTGAAATATATTTTCGAATGGTATTGCCACCTATTTGGCATATAAGTATTTTCGTATTTCATACTTCGATCGAATTTGTCTAAAGAAAAAACTAGAAATAGTTACTCATGCATTATGCGTAACCACCGCTTGACTATCAGTACAAAATTATGCTTTGCCATAAATTCACGGTTATTAATATTTTGCTATAAATTTCAGTTTGAAAACAAAAATCTTTTCTCCTTACTTATTTTCTAGGAAAATTTTTATTTCGAAAATAATTGCAAACATTGTAGTAAAATTTAATTTAATAATAATTGCGCTCTCATAAAACTAAAATGTTGACTAATTTGCCGCACATCACAATACTCACGCCTACATACACACACAAATACGTCACACTCTGACACATGTAGACAGCGAAAGCGAGACTATGAAAATGTGCGCCAAACAATTAAATTAAAATTTCCAGAGCGAAAACTAAAAGCAAACGCCAAATGATGGCAATGGATGCGACATGCTCGACAGTGGTGCTACGCCTGGGTGTACTCTACCCGAATGCATGTCTGTATATTCATACATATGTATATGTTACAAGTATACTATAAAGATGAGAATTAAAAAAAAAAAAAAAACAGTAATAATAAAAAATAAATAAAATAAAAATAAAAAAATTAAAAGAGTATTAATTAAAATAAAATTTAAAATTAAATAAAACGTTATAATAATATAAAAACCAATGAATATAGAGTGCATCATAACAACAACAACGAAACTCCCACGTAAACGCGTTTTTTGTTTGCTTCTTTTTACTGTTATTTTTTTTTCTCTGCTGTGTTGCTGATGTCGCTGTTATTGTCACCGTAATTACAACATAAACAAACGCTAACGGTACTTACAAACACATTTACAAATAATATCAACAACCAGCAGGGCAGTGCCGGTTCACTCACTTGTTAAACACAATAATTTAACTTCCGCTTTCATTACTTACATTTTAGCATTGTTGTTGTGTTGAATGATGATGCTGTTGTTATTATAGTTGTTGTTCTTGTTGCTGCTGTTGCATAAGAAATTACAAAACACCTTAAATGACACCCACAACTATAAATATTTACAACGTTGGTGAGGAAAGGCAGATGAGGGGACGAAACACGAATGGCAGTGTTGGCAGCAAACAGTGTGTGCAATAATTATGCTAATATATATTTAGTTTATATATTTTTTAGATGGGCAAATATTAAAAATAAAAACCATTTGTTCGAGACCTTATTTGACCTATATACATACGTATTTAAATATATTTAAAAAAAATATTTGCTGGCAACCCTGCTCAAATGTGTAATTTAATTTATTTATAAAAATTTACGAATATTCCTAACTTTAGACTCACATTTAAAACTCAGTTCTCTACCAATATATTTCATTTATTTTTATTTTAGAAAAAGTGGCAACTCTGATTGAAAATTTCTTTGGGTTTTAGTCATTATAACTGCCAGCTTTTTGTTCTACTAGTATACTTAGTTTATTTTTATTTTGGATAAGCTGACAACTCTAATAAAAAATTTCTTTAAATCTAAGTCACTATAACTGGCAACTATACAAAAGACCTTCTTTCGCATAAATTAAGGCGCCACTGGCTTTATGAAAGTACATAAGTGTCGTGTGAAATAGGTGGAAACCCTGAACAGAGAACGTCTCTCTCACTACATTCTGAGCTAGAGATAATAAATTACGTATCTGTTTAAAGACCGTTATCCTTCGCAATACTAAATAAACACAATAAACACAAATAATTAGAAAAATATTCTCCCGACAAATACAATACGTCTACAAATACGCCTACCCTAATTCCAGGTCATAAAAAAGTACATAGAATATTCCTTACTTTCTTACCGATAACATCAAGAGGGGGATCCGTTCACATGCCGAGCATTACAACGTGAATTTTCAATTTTCGGACAATGTCGATTCAAGATTCCTACAAAAACTTTTATCTTCGGATCTAGGAGTGGAAAGGAGCTTCCCCTATCTTACAGAGCCCATGTATGGCCAGAAAAATCTCGTAACTGCACATTATTCGCCTCTTTTTCGCGGGTTTGGTTCAAGATGCACCTGTCCAGACACAGACTGAATGTTGACTGTTGACACAGCAGCATCGATTTGCGCATTTTCCGGCATTAACGACCTGGCGTATTATTCACTATTTTTAAGTCCGAAGCAGGACTTCCACCTCTTCATTGATGGCAGTAACCTCCACCTGTCAAAAACATTGTACTGGCCTGGAATCTTGAACCTCCGTTTTAATAACTTTTTAGGGAAGATTTCCACGCCGACCTATTCGCCAAACTTCAACCAATCTGTGATGAAGTTAAGTGTTCTATTCATTCGTTTGTCTTATCTCTCAAATCCTTCCATGGAAACGTGAAAGAGGTCGATCGGCGCGAGCTCGGAGATGCAACAAGGCAAGCAGCTGGAGTTTAAATTGACTTGAGTTGACCAAAGGTTCAAACTAGCACCACACATGCTGCTGAGAGTCGCATACCCAACAAATTTACAGCTGCTTAGCGAATTCCATCATACGAAAACTCTCTAAAACAAATAGGATTGTCTGTAGATATTAAGATCGATGGGTGGTGTCGGCTAGGCACTCAACACTGACTATCTCAGACGGTCTCGTACTTTCTGTTGAAGATTTAAAGTATCTTTGGTGTGGTGGAGATGTGAATAGCAGATCAGATGACTGTCAGTTCCTTAATCTGAGTTTAATCTTCTCGAAGCAATCTCAATAGACTTGATAGCGAGTTTTAATTCACTGTTCCCGAAGCAAGCAGTATTGATTTTTGAATTGTATTTGTGCAGGAATGTCGCCTCTAATCTGTGAACTGTTTGCTCCGGTTTGACGAAGCTAACTAATCTATGAACAGTCATGCCTCTGGCTAGTAGACTTTTCACTCTAAGTTTGAGGATGCGTCGAGTAGATATTGCACTTTCAGCAGAACCTAAGCATCCCAAAGGTTGCTGACGGGCTTACTTTGAGTTTGATTTAGGTGCCGATAGTGTTTCCACGTAATCCGGTATGGATCTACACTCTCATCATAACAGTTCATTTATTCCACTCACTGTTGGGATCTACCTGTAGAGAAATAAGAAAAATTACCTCGCCTGTACACGATGTCGCCGACTGTTGTCTCAGTGTCGATGCAACAACGTGAATAACTACGCAACAATGATTTCCATGTAGTTGAGCAAGCGAATAAACGAGACATTTGTCTACCTGTACAATATACTGGGTGGCCAACTAACTAACCAACCAACCAACCAACCAGGTAACCAACGAAGCATGGAGGTCAAGTGACAAATGATGAGTGTTGGCCAGAGGCGCCAAAGTGAAGCTTCCGCGCGCGTAAATGAGCACAGATGCACTGCGTGAACATCTGAGGAGGTCGAAGGACGTCAAAGTAGATGTGTGGCTTCGTCAGTATTTCTTCGGGAAGAAAGCGTAAATGAATGAGTCGCATAGTCAGTGATGAGAGTGACGTGTCGTTGAGCTAACAACGACGATTTTCCAAAACAAGCACCATCTTAACAGGACATTGCTATGTACAATTCAGTGAGTATGTATATACGTACGTAAATACATATATGTATGCTTGTGACAGTGACAATTTGTTGCTGCAACTGCTTTCAACACTTCTCGTTTGTTCTCAGCAAATCTCGCTTCCGCCGTTGCAACATAAATTGTTGCTGTTGTAGTTGTTGTTGTTGTAGTTCTTGTTGCTAGAGCAAGTTAAGTTAATGATAATGAATGTTTCCTGTTGTTCTTTCACTTCATTCTTAACCTGTTCATGAGCACCTGAGTGCTGATGTGAAGAGAAGGTAGATTTCCCACAGCGAAGGCAGGCAAAGCATTAAGTCGGGGCAATCAAAAATGGAATAAATAAATGTCACGGGGTCTCAATTTAGATAGAACGTTCCTCTATCAAGCTCAATACCAGCGAGGTATGCCTAACGATCAGTTTGTCAAAGGGAATATTGAGCCAGCCACATATAGAGAGCCGTTAACTTTTTATACGTTTAGAAAAAACGTACTTGAAGTCCACTGTCAGACTTTGTATACTCAACATATAATCCGAATCTAGAAAGCCTTTAGAAGACTGTAGGTCTGCAGGTTAGAGATTCAAAAAATTATCCGCCATATCTGTCGTAAAGGGAGAGCGAAATCCAACCGACCCAGATTTTCATCCGACCCAAGACTTTCCCTCTCGTAACATTCCCCAATATTCCTTTGGACAATATTATTACGGTGAAAATATCAACAACAACAACAAAAACATTACTTCATATATCTGCTCATCTAACATCTCTATCTACCTCAACATCGTCTAAATATGGTAGCTCTCTTCTTTAACATTCCGAGTAGCTTAGTTGACGACAACTTCTATATAGCACAAGTTAGCAGCTACATCTTGGACTCCAGGAAAATTAACACTGAATGAAACGTAGGCATACTTCGTATGCTAGCACACGTAAAGAAGCTCCTGAGGCTTAACGAGGTTGAGCTAACAATTAAGAACCATACCAAGTACCTGGTCAGCAAGCCATGTGGAAGCGCAATGTGGAGGAGTGGGTGAAACAGTTCTCATTTCTATTTGAGGTCTATCGCCTGGCCTCATGCATTGATATTATACAGCGGTCGTCAAGCCAACGTTACTCTTTAGTGCTTTGGTATGGTGGCTCGCTGCCAGATAAATCCCATACAGAAAACCAGGCATTAGAACGCGTCAGCGTCTCAAACTAGATACGTACACACTTTATCCGACGAAGAAACTTGCAAACCATGTTAAAAGGGAACGGATGGTATAGGAACATACGGCTCGCCAGCTGGACTTGCCACTTCCACACGGACTAATCAAAATAGCTGACTGAGTTTGCGGCCAAATCTATTGCGCTAGATTTCAGCCAACCCATATATATTGATTTCCAGGACACAAAGGCATTGAGAGAAACGAAAAAGTTAAAGTCACTAAGAACGCAACACAATGAAATTTCCGTAAGGAATGGGATACGAGTCAGAGTGAGATGGATTGCCTTAATGGCATGCAATACCGCGCAGGACGATTTTTGACCTAATAACAGCTTACAGCAGTATAAAAATAGTATATCAAGGCTCTCCTAAATCTCGGCAAAAGGGATATCTACTAATTACGCTCGCATTGAACTCAACCCCAGCTGGCACTAAAAAGGATCAGCCGATCTATACAAGTGAGCACAACCTAACCTAAAATAAAATCTTACTAAAATAACACCGACCCACAATAATACTTCTACAAGCCATATATCCTTATGCTTATGTGTTTTACTCTCCTACATTCCTTTTATAACATAATTTTTCTATCACGTATTTGATAGCTTTTATAGTTTTTGAAAAGTTCAAATATTTTTATGCAATTAAAACTAAAAGTTAAAAGCTTCTTAATATGAGAAGCAACTCGTTAAGTTAAAAAAAAATATACAAAAAACAAAAACAAAAGACAAACTTAACGGCTTACATGAGAGTACATTAAAAAGGACATGATGAAAGTTACAACCTACGGAAGTCAGGTGCAACCAAAGAACATTTTGTAGAGCTTAATATAATTTGATGACATTATAAATTGTTCAAAGGACATTCATTGCATTAATTGTGGTGTAAACTTCAAGTGGAAGCTCGGAAGAGAAAAATATGACAAGAATAATAATATTTTGGCAATTAAGCTTTTGAATTGATGCCGTCACTTAATGCCTCCTCCTAACAACTGTTACAAAAGTAAAAAGTTATTCATTATTTTTGCTTTAACCCATTAAAACCCAGCCATATTTAAAGCCACTTTTTTTTTAATTCGTTTATAAGGCGTTTATTAAAATGATGTAATTAACTCCCTGTTAAAAAATAATAGCTGAAAAATTTCAAGAAGTGACCAATTGGACCTGTACCCAAGCGAGTACAATGGGATAATGAGGAGTATCTATGTCGAGTTGCATTAATATAAAACAATTTTTATTTGATTCTTTGATGACCATTTGACTATTTTTGAAGCGTTATGTCTCTACTATGTACTAATAACAATCCACACTCCCTACACTAGGGCTGGTTCGGGATTCGCTTTGAAAAATGGTAAATGGTAAGAATGGATGGTAATTTTTCTAATTGCGGCCGCCACTCAGCACAGAATATCAAGCACTCAAATAATATATCTGATATGAAATAAAAAATCTTCATTAAAATCCATCGGCCGGCTCAAGATAAACTGTAAGTCCTTCCAATATCAAGACGCAAAACCACAAATTGGAGGAAGAGCTCGGCCGAAAATCGCTTCAGCGGTTACAAAGTGTCAACTATAAAAAAGTAAATATTACTTTGATATTCCAGTGAGCCACATTGACCATTACTTGCACTTTTTTAATGTTTTCATGAGTTGACTACCCATGAATTTGCTTTTGATGCGAAAAAAGGCCACCACTAAAGCATGCGAGTACACATTCAAGCTTACCGAAAATCACTTTTGCACAATTTCTGTGTTTTATGTGTTACTTATTCTCAAAACTAGATGAGTTTTTAATATGTTATTACTAAAATTCTTCAAAAATAAATAAAGTCTTAGATGTCCGAGAATTAAATGCTAACCAAACCACGAAAATAACAAAATGTACAAAAGTGAGCGCAGAGATAAGCGAATGGCGGATAAGGGGACTTCTTATGTGTATACGGAAAACTATGCATTCATTCATTATAATTCGAAGTATCATAAAATGGTGCATGCTTGCTAGATCACGATCGTGTCTGTCCCTGACAGCGCTTCAAAGATGTAACTTTTTCTGTACTCAAGCGAGTACAATGGGAACGAATACGTTAAATTGGAAGCTTTATTTATCGTAGTTAAAATTATCCGATTTAAGTGAAATATGCACCATTTTGCTCAGGAACTATTTGACATTTTGAAAGTAATCTCATTATGCCTCTCTCATAGAAATCCTTGTCCCTATTACCGAAAATTTGTGACAATCAATTTTCACAAGCTTCTCATGAGGCTTCCATAGACAGGAACAGATGGTAATCATTTGATGCGAAATTCAGAGTTGGTTCGAGATTCAGACTTGGTGCGAGGTTAATGTACGCATAAGAAGAACCTTCCAACTAAACTTCTGTTGAGTCACTATCAATGTGTGTGGTCTGCGCTCTCTTAATGAAAAACAATTCCCCTCTCTTTGGCCAAAGCTGAGCGCTTCTGGGCGATTGTTTGCTTCAGATAGTCTAATTGCTGACAGGACAGATCTGATTTGAGATTTTCGCCATAGGGGAGCAGCTCATCGTGAATGATTCTCTGCCAATCTCACCAAATACACAACAAAAACTTTCTTTCCTTACCAGTCACCATCCGCTTTAGAAATGAATCTTTTTTGTTACGGAGCAGCAGCGATTCGCAAATGGAAATCCGGTCCATGAGGAGTTTTCTTATTAACTCGTGTGACCCTCATATTTTTCGTATATCCGGCCTTATTCAAATAGTTTCAAACAGTTTTTTGTACAATGCTATCACCCTAAAGAGAAGATACAAGCCAACCTTCTAAAGAGCACCGTTGGTTGGGCCAGCAACTCATTCCTGCTAATGGCCTTTATGTTTTGGTTTAGTCGAACTTCGCCAGTAGATTCAGTAATCAAATATTAAACGTTAAACGTTAATAATTAATATAGAAAAAAATATTCTCTATTCTTCAACTCCATCTTTCTACTACCAATATGTGTGCTTTAATCTATTCAACACAGTCCATAAACATTAAGCAATTATAAATTATAAATTAAATTAATTGATGCTTAATTATTCACTGCAAGAAAGTGATATGTATGTATATACTCTGTCATCTATCTCTGTATTATCTGCGAATAATATTGATGGCATCAGTATCAATTTCCTCAAGTCATCAACACCATCGGGAAATGCATTAAAATGCAAATTTAATTTCAAATAGTTAACAATAACTGAATGCAACAACTACAATACAACAATAGAATCGAAATGTAGCAATGATACTACCATATGTTATATACAAGGATGTGCATACTTGAACACATATATATTTATATGAATGGTTCTTGGATAAGAGATTTCAAGTGCATACAGGATACGGCCAAGGAGACAAGTTGGAGATTCTTTATAAAACCCATATATTGTGATTTGTGCTCCATTTATTTACTATTTCCCTTAAGAAGTAGGTATCAGGATCACCTCATATTCTGAAATGAATTTAATTTCTTCTTCGTCAGTGCCAATTTTTTTGCGATTAAGATGCTTCAGCTTAACATTTCATATAAAAGCAAAGCGCAAGGCAAAGTAGAGACTTTTAAGGGTTTGTAGTTCATCCTCTGGATCCTCATAAGAAGAGTTATGGGAAAGACAAAGAGAAGGGAAGTCGGCTCAAATACCTTTCGCTCCGAGCCGGGAGAGGGACAGCACCAATAGTGAAAGATCAGATGGGCAATTAGCACCTTTAGAACATAAAAAGTGTCCAGGAATTGAAATTAGAAACTACTTCTCGGGAAAAGTAACGTGAGTAGCTCAAGGCGGCTAACTTAAACCTTTTAGATCAAAAGGGCTGCTTAAAGCTCATGTTTGGTCAACGGTTGTATTCAACATCTCTAAAAAATTAATATTCTATATGAAAGGTAGATCTACCGAAACAACATTACACATGGTATCTCGGAAATCGAGAGGTTAGCTTAACAGTTGTTTTAGATATTGAGGCTGCCTTCAAAAGTATACCATCGACTACATTCACACCAATTTTCGACTTGCTGGAACATAAGCTCTCCGTTGTAACTTGTTCTCATCACTAGAATATTTACGGTAAAACTCCAAAGTATTTAACTCCAGCGTTTTAAGGAGCGAAGCTGTGTGTTACTAAGTCTGAAAAATACTTGGAACTTATTCTGGACAAAAAGTTTAGTTCATCACAGATCTATTTATATTTCCAAAAGCGTGATTAGCCCCAAAATGGGGCACGTCACACTTTGCGGTTTTTGGGTCTGTACTCCTCTACAGAGTTGTGGTCTGATGGGTGGCACTTTAAACCACACCAACTGAGCCCTGAAATCTATGGGAAGAAAATAGGAAACAGCAGAAATTTGCACAGATCACTTAACATAATGGCTAAGCAACTCTCTCTGAACCTTGTACGGATACCTGGACATAGTAGCATACCGGATAATTCGATAGCGGACTAGCTTTCGCCATCATGGAAGCTTGGGCATGCATTACTAGCTCAGTAAAAGAGCGACCGCAATAACCGAGAGGTTAGCATTGCCTACTGCCATTTGGAAGACCAGAAATTGAGTTCTGGTTCAACCAACATCCGAGTGTATTTCTGACATAAAATAAAAGCTCCTCATAAAAGTCCATCGGCCGTTCGGAGGCGGCTTAGGATAAAATGTAGGTCCCTCCATCTATCATAGAGAGGAGGAAAAGCCTAGAGCCTTACGACAGTTACCTTGGCATTTAAGTATCTAAGGACGACAACGTTTATAGGCTTAAGCGAAATAGTTTGTCTGAGGATAAGTCGATATCTCAGTGTTGCAAACTCCACGCAATGCTTTGACTAGCGAGTAATTATCATTATTATTCTCAGTGATATCTGTTGAAGACATGAGTTCGAATTCAGGCCTTTCTAAATAGTACAATTAAAATATAGAATAATAAAAGTAAACATACTTACATTCCTATTACTTTCCAATACATACCCAAATACTCACCATACTGAATCTACTCCCATTCCAAAATACTTACCAGCAACCCTACTTCCGTTACTACTCTAAAGGAGAAACTAAATCAAATGTATATAAATATGTATGTATTAGTAATTTTAAGTTAATTAGTCAAAATAATATTTTTCGCTCGCTACATCTCGACGGCTGTGTCAACATTATAAAATAAATATAAACATATTTGTAAAAGAAACTTAATATAATATAAATAGAAAAAAAAACCAAATAAATACGTATATACATAAGTATATATTTATATTAAAATAAACCAGTAGTGTCGTAACTAAATTATATATATATATGGTAATAAAAAACCCTTATGAAATTTAAAACTCTAAACAATATAAATAAAATACATAGAAATAATATTGTGAAAACTTTAAAATTCTAAATAAACCCAATTCAAATATATTCTTAAATAAAACTGTGCGTTTTTTTATTAAAACGGAAAATACAATATATATAAAATAATAATAATATAATATTCAACGCTTGAATATTATTCATGGTGCCGAAACCCAATTACGGAGTGAACTCGTGTAAATAAACTTAAAATAAAATTTTTTTTTATCATATGTATATGTTAATACATACATAATATTTACATACAAAAAACAAAAATAAGTTCGTTTTGTATGTGCGAATAGAATTATACGGTTCAATAAAATTATTAAATTATACGGTTTCGTAAAATAATATAAAATTATACGGTTTAAGAAAATTAAAAAATTATACAGTTCTTAAAAGAATAAAGTTATAACATTATACAGTTCATGAAATAATAGAGAAAAAAAAAATTGTACGGTTTTCCCAAAATATTTAATATAACATTATACGGCTTTTTGAAACAATAAATAAAGAGTGGGATTCGATCCAAATTTGAAAATAAATATTTGCGTGCGTTTTCTTCTAAATTAAACACGGAATATTTACATGGCAGCATATACAGCAGACCAAGGTGGACAGCAAAACCTCAACAACACACAGAAGACAACACTCCCCCGTCCCGTCTCCAGAACAAAATTTTGGTTTGTAATAAGTCCGGATGTCTAAGTAAGTCCCACTCTCTCACTCAATTAAATATTGCAATAAGTTTAGCGGATTTTGCCAAACAGTGTATGATACCTCTCCATCATACATAATACACACACATCTCAAAAAATAATCATTATAAAATAAAAAAGTTTTATGTTTTTAACGTTTGCGCAAAATTACAAAATCCGCTAAACTCTTCTCAAAATATATAATATACATAGCGGGTCCCAAAATTCGGTAAATGAAAATCCCCTACTTTTCATTTACCGAATATAACAGCGCAAACTCGCGCTTTCCCCATAAAAAGAATATATTTAATACAAAAAAACCGCTTATTATTATATATCCCCTTACGTATATAAACTCCCCTTTTTATATACGCCAACTGGTCCAAAAACACCTTCGAAAAGGACCAGTTCGGACCAGTTGCCCCTCCCATATATCCTCCCGAGTATATACATACTCTCAGTATATACACCCCAACTGGACCGAAAACCCATTCCCACGGGCCCATAACCGGACCAGTGTAAGCACATTACACTGCCCATAGTCACCACCGCATAGCAAGTCACCGCTACTCAACTGTGGTACATGTGTATACATACACATATATACATAAAGTGTTTTTTTCAATTCCGGCAATTTCCCCTTCTTCGCTATTTACAATAGCAAGCGGACAAAGGCACGTATGTACATAAGTATACATACGTACATACTCGTGTAAGCTGAGCACCCAGCATACAAACGGGGTATAATAAAAACCCAGTAAACATTTATACATTGCTGTGCTCAGACGCGCTGAGACAGTATAGTGCACAACATAAAAGCTACCCCTAAATAAATTAATTAAAAATAACATATACTTACATATTGTATATTTATATAAATATAAATAAATATTTTACAATAAAATTTTATAAAATAAAATCTCACAATTAAGGACCATTAAAAACCCACTATTAGAAAAGATGGCTACGGATATACTGGAACCACCCCAACCCCTCCAAACTCAATTGGAACTCCGCGACTCCCAAAAACACTCAACAATGGCTCACACAGAATTTTTATTCCACTTGAGGAATTTGGATAAATTCTGCGAAAAGTGGGAAAGCATCGAAGAATCAATGCACTCAAAGGCGGCGTTGATGGTATATAAGGAGAGGTTAGAAAGACTTATAGCCCTGGCAGATGCAGCCAATGATAACCTGCAGCTGAGTAACACCGTGGATGAAAAAACCCGAACGATATGTGCAGAACGTTATGACACCTCCAGAGCCAACGCGATGCTAATGAGGACTCGGATAAATGAGTTACTCCTTCAACTCGCCTCAAACCTCGAACCCGTAGCATCAAGGCCCCACGCGCACTCCCTAGCGCAATCTCAACCTCAACCTTCTCAGAACCTCAAACCTGTCTGTACCATATTCCACGGAGAAGATAAAGAATGGCCGTCGTTCAAGGATTATTTCACGGCACAAAATTCTAAATTATGGCTAAGGCAAAAAATGCTGCAATTAAAAATGAGAACAAGAGGAGAAGCGGCGCAAATAATTCACGAATTCTCATTAAATGAGTCCAACTTTAACCCTGCCTGGCAAGCACTCACAGCCAGATACGAGATCTCTCATCCAAAAATCGTTTCTTCCGAAAGCTCGGAATGCATCGAATTTCGAAATTAAAGCTTCTATTGCTCACATTCAGCCGCAGCTATTCTCGTGCAAATTGTGCAGCTCTCATCACTCAATGATGAAGTGCACAGAATTCAAAAAGCTATCCGTCCCCGATCGGATCAAGTTCACGAAGAAAAATAATTATTGTATGAATTGTTTGGCCTACTCTCACTCCAAGAGAGATTGCAAAAGCAACTTCACATGCTTATATTGTAAAAAGCGCCACCACTCACTTCTCCACTCGAGGCAACCCCAAAGGCCAAGTGAACCAACCCCCCATCGAAATAATGCCACACCCCAAGTGGCAAGTCCTGTACCTCTAAACATATGTACAGTAACATTCAACTCAAAATACTCAACCCACCCAAAGGGTACTCATCACGTTACAAATAGCAGAAATACAGTATTGCTACCCACAGCCTACGTGCCCATCCTCCACAAAGGAAAAATAATTAGAATACGTGCCCTAATAGATCAAGGCTCCCAGAAAACTTTTGTATCGTCTCGAATGCATAAGTCCCTTGATCTACTAACACCAAAGACTCACTACAACATTTTTGGAATCGACGGACTACCAGTTGGAAACTCAAATGAAACACCCACTCTAACAATACTCTCTTCAAATAAGAAAAAGAAGATCGCAACTCCCGCTGTAATACTACCCCAAATAACACACTCTCTACCGTCGTTGAAGCATATGGACCGATTGCTTCGCACCAACCAAAATCGAAATGTTGATTGGCAGCGACATTCTTCCCCAAATTCTTCTCCCAGGATTCAAGACCTGCGGAAGCTTAATAGCCCAAAACTCCATCTTTGGGTGGATATTAAGCGGCCCAATAGCACAAGAAACTAATATTTCACTCACTCCACCTCGTCCTAACACGGATACAGAACTTCCGAATTTTGACCCGGCAGGATGGCCATCGGCCAAGATGAAATCCTCAAAAATCTCAACTCAGCAGCATTGGATACAAAAACCAGTCCGCGGTCACAAACTCAACTCATTGCACAATGACAACTCTTTCCATAAGCATAATCCCCCAAATACGAAAATTAAAAACTCACTCACCAGAAAGCCTCTCAAAAGCTACCTCATTCCCGAGACTGTACCCTATCTAAAAAAAAGTCCACTCCTCGTGACTAAAACTCCGTCGAACAGAAGTTCTGAAGTCAGAAAAGAAGATTGGATTCCCTACCGTTCTAATTCCTCACGTAATAGTGTGGTTCATCGTTCCATTCATCGGATCGGCAGAGTTGGAGCGATTATAAGGAAAACGAAAAAGCCAAGAATGAAGACGGACGTCAGAAATTTCCCGACGCTGCAACAGATCCACACGTCGAATTGCTTTCAGCGCAGAAATCCCTCCGCATTTTGGAAAGTCTTATATAAAGGAGGACCCTCCAGATCTTCAAGAATAGCAACAATAAGCTACCACTCGTGTCCACATCCAACTACTCAACCATTCCAGGTTCACAGAGTAGTGACAACCGAACATCATTCACTTCGGTGGAAAAATCCAAAATGGCTACCCAAGTCATCCGAGTCCTGTCCAAAAATCTTATTAAATGGCTACTCTTATCCGGTGCAAATAAAAACTCAGAATGCCCGAAATAGACGGCCCAATACTCCCAATGATGGACATACTCAATCCCAACGAGTAACATGTTGGCAACGTAGACATCCGCATCTCTGGCGGAACTGTCACACTCTGCAGAACTAGCTCTAACACTCTCTCTCTCTCTCTCTCTCTCTCTCTCTCTCTCTCTCTCTCTCTCTCTCTCTCTCTCTCTCTCTCTCTCTCTCTCTCTCTCTCTCTCTCTCTCTCTCTCTCTCACAGATACCAATTTTTTCTCTCATTATCCCATTACATCGATACATTCACAGTAATTCATATACTAATAATGTGTTTCGATGAAAATTCTCTTTGCAGACCCTATTATACAGCCGGACCTTAAACTTCCCCCTCCCATTAAGCAATCAGAAGCTTTCCAAGACGTCATGACGCCGCAGGCCCGCCGGCATGTTGAAGACATGAGTTCGAATTCAGGCCTTTCTAAATAGTACAATTAAAATATAGAATAATAAAAGTAAACATACTTACATTCCTATTACTTTCCAATACATACCCAAATACTCACCATACTGAATCTACTCCCATTCCAAAATACTTACCAGCAACCCTACTTCCGTTACTACTCTAAAGGAGAAACTAAATCAAATGTATATAAATATGTATGTATTAGTAATTTTAAGTTAATTAGTCAAAATAATATTTTTCGCTCGCTACATCTCGACGGCTGTGTCAACATTATAAAATAAATATAAACATATTTGTAAAAGAAACTTAATATAATATAAATATAAAAAGAAAACTAATAATAAATTGGGTGAACAGTATTTAAAAGGAATGAACAGTATTTAAAAGGAAAAAAGGTGTTTTAATTAACCGTGAAAATAATTAAAATAAATAATACATAAATACAGCAAGTAGCTGATATTTATACAATATCTAAGTGGGCTCTTTAATCTAACCTAACCTTTGGCCCGTTCTCTCAGAAAATGCGTCTCGCTTCTCTGTTCAACTATCAAAGTCTTTCTCATACGAACGTAAAAAAATTGTTTGAAGAACCAGGTACAAAAATGAAATCATTACCAGCTTCATCTGCAATTCTTGTATTATTTTTAATTGTGTATATATTTATATAAATGTACATATGTACTTTGCGAGATGTATTTCTCTGAAAACCACAAATAAAATAAACTATTTATATTAAACTTTCTTCTATGTTGACTTGGTAAACGGAGCCAAGTGAAAGTTTTGGGGTTTCAACTTAAACCAACTTGGGAAAGTAGAAAAGCTTACATATGTGTATGTTAGTACGTGATTGGGTATTAGTGCTCACATGTGAACTTACTACTCGTTAGTTTTCCCCAAATGGCATAGTTGACTTACCAGAGTAAACATTTATTTAACCACCAACAACCTAAAATTAGCTGAAATAATAAATATTAACATTGTTGGCCTAAACAAACGTTTAACTAGAAATTAGATAGAGTGACTTGAGTAAGAAGAAAGCTGTATATACCTATAACCAACAAATATGCAAATAAAAAAATTAGATTTTGCTAACGTCTCAGAGATTGATATTTTTTCAAGTATTAAATATTAAACCTACTTTAAATATTAAATTTAAACAATATAATTAATATTTTGCCTAATTCTAGCTAACATAATAACAACCCTAAGACGTAGCCTACATTTCGAAGGAATTTTTTTTATTCATTTGCTATTTTATTTTACTTTATTTTATTTCATTTTTTTTTATTTTATTATTTTTTTTATTTCTATTTATTTTATTTTATTAAAAAGTTTGATTTTTAAATTATAAACAGTTTTTTTTTTTACCCTAATTGTAGGCTACGAATCAGTATCGATTGTTTAAAGAAATTTCTTTTTCTTCACAAAAAGTTAAGCTTTGCCTACAAACTCAACTCAGTATTTGTAATAAAACTTGTAAATTTTACAATTATTCTTATGATCTATGTACATTTGATGTGGATTATTACCAAAAATAAGATAAAGTGCCAAAAAATATTTATTTTCTTTTTAAATAAATTTGGCTTCTACTTGCCAATGAAGTGAAAGTAACGGAACGTTGCCTACATTTATAAGTAATAAACTGAGATAGATAAAGTAATCTTTAAACGGTATAGCCACTTTTGCCTCAATTAGTTTCTTTGTGTTACTAATACACCCACAAATTGTCTGTAGTCACCTTAGTTACAGCACAAATCACTTCTTAGATATCAACAAAATATTTACCTATCCTTCGTAAATCATTTTCGACACTTAAATTATACTTACAGTACATATTCAGTACATATATAGTATATGTACTAATGCAAATTGTGCGGTGATAACAATTTATTAGCCATAAAAGATCGAGTGAAATTGTTGTTTATTTTATAACATGTGATTAAAATTATAGGAATATATTTACACAGACTACAAAATGTGTGCAAAATTTGAATTGGTCTAACCATCTAACTACACGCGTTTGTATGTCTAATATACATACATACATATAGATATTTGTTTATACTTATTTATGTCACGTTCACTGACTTCCAGATTACTGAATTAATTACAAAATTGCCAGGGTCAACGTGCAAATATAGCCAATTTGATGGCAATTATGATATTCATATAACGTATGTGCAACAACAAAAACAATAACAAGACATACAACAACAAGCACACAAACACACATAAAAAGTCGGATAAAAGCAGATATAGCATTGATTTTCTGTTTCAGCGGTACACACAGGCTTGTGTATGGCAAATGCACACAAAGTAATAAGAGTATATACTGAGTTTTCCCAAGTTCGTTTGTATTAAATATGAGCATACAAAACAAATAACTTAATTTTCATATTAAATAATTAGGTCTGCCGCAGGAATATTAATTATTGTTATACAAAACAGTAACATAAATAGTATACATCCATGTACATAAGAACATACATATGTGTCGGTCCGTATATTTTTAAAGCATAAATAGATGTTACTTTCCATTTCTTCCTGTAGTTTCAGGAATTTCTGGATTTTATAAATTTTGTATTTCTTTCGATGCTATTTTATTTGGTATTATTTTATTTTATTTTATTTTATTTTATTTTATTTTATTTTATTTTATTTTATTTATTTTATTTTATTTTATTTTATTTTATTTTATTTTATTTTATTTTATTTTATTTTATTTTATTTTATTTTATTTTATTTTATTTTATTTTATTTTATTTTATTTTATTTTATTTTATTTTATTTTATTTTATTTTATTTTATTTTATTTTATTTTATTTTATTTTATTTTATTTTATTTTATTTTATTTTATTTTATTTTATTTTATTTTATTTTATTTTATTTTATTTTATTTTATTTTATTTTATTTTATTTTATTTTATTTTATTTTATTTTATTTTATTTTATTTTATTTTATTTT